>PISW01007050.1:83758-97258 GCA_004023785.1 Mungos mungo | reverse complement strand
AGGGAGGGGGAGAGGGAGAGGGAGAGGGAGAGAGAGAGGGAGAGGGAGAGAGAATCCCAATTCATGCTCAGCATGGAGTCCAATGTGGAGCTTGATCCCACGACCCTGGGATCATGAGCCAAGTCAAAATCAAGAGTTTGGCTTAACTGAGCGAGCCGCCCAGGCGCCCCAGGGAGCTGCTGTGAACTGGGGAAGAGATGCCCAAGGACCTGCCCTCAACTCATGAATCTACTCTTCTCACAATTACAGCACAAACTCCAGGGGCACCTGGGAGGCTCAGTCAGTTAGGCGTCTGGCTCTTGGTCTCAGCCCAGCTCATGATCTCATGGTTTTTTGGGTTTGAGCCCTGCATCCAAGCCCCACGCTGACAGTGCAGAGCCTGCATGGGTTTCTCTCTCTGCCCCCCTCCCAAATAAATAAATAAACGTAAAAAAAATTAAAAAACAGTGTCGGCTCTGGTGGTGTGAATGTGGACAAGTCACGTAACCCCCTCCACTCCTCCCCTTGTCTGCAGAAAGGGGGCACAAACAGAAGCTGTGAGGTCTTACTTACGATAATCCCGCAGCACAGTGCCTGGCACGTGGTAAGAGAAACGTTAGTTGCCCAGCACCGATTCAGAAAGATTAAATTCAAGTCCTAACCAATCTAAGACTAGTGCTCTGAGACAGGCAAGATGATGTGGAAGGAACTCGAACACAGTGCTCACCCCTGGTTGCACTCTATGTATCTCGCTGCAAACTTCTCCATTAATCGATCAATCTTCTGGGCTTCCCCAGGTAGGCGGAAACCTTCCAGAAACGTCCGCAGGGCAGAGACAAACTCCTTTTCACAGAAGTCAAGTTGGTCCACGTAGGCATACATCACTTCCTTGTTGAACCTCGTGCTCTCTCCCAGAAAATCACCTACTTGGGTCTGAAACATACACACTCAATCACATCTAGAAACTGTCAAATGTGAACCCACCGTAAGGCACACTTCAGGCAGAGCAGGGAAGGCAGAACACCCTGCTTTCAACTCCCAGAACAGGCTGGCCTGCTAGAAAAGCTAGGCGACTCCGAGCCTGCCCACCCACCCAACCGGTCCAGGCTCAGTCTATCCTGCTGCAGAGCAGGAGGAGGAGGAAGAGGAGGAGGAGACTTAAAGGTGGGAAAGGTGGAAAACCGATGAGACACACTCAGGAGGGAGGTTAGCTGCAGACCGGCAGCCACAAGTCTCCGGCAGTCAAAGCACTTCTAGTTTTGACCCTGTTCCACCAAGGACACATCCACCTCTTGGGAGCTTTCTGTAACACTGAATAAGTAAGACTGCGGTCGGCAGGGGAGTGGACAAGAGCCTCTGCACTCAGTCACCCGCGCTGTAGGTTAGAGCCAGGAGGGTCTCAGAATCACCTGACAAAACCTACACGCAAGCGCCCGCCCCCAGTCTTACAGAGTCAAGGCGCTCCTCCTGGTGCAGGAATTGGGCAATGTCTTCAACGGATGCTCCCAGCATGCCCTGCTCCTGGAGGAACTGGATCCCTCTCTTGGGTTTCTTGTTGAAACTGTTTCGAGAAGAGACAGGACATAGGTTACTTATTTCAAAGTCTGGAGGACAGAAAAAGCTGGCATCCGAGCCATGAGCAAGCCACCACATTTAGCAGCTTAGGAAGGGCCCGTGTGTCCCGGCAGCTTCTCTGAACCCCACCCCGAGTTTCTGACCCAGCTATAGCAGAGGCTGTCACCCAACATGAACAGAACTCTAGATGTTAAGCTGGGCAGGCCACTACCTGGAATAAAAACCACATTTTCCTGCCTCCCTTAAACAAAGTACGGCCACGTGATAAAGCTCTGGCCTGTGACACATGAGCACAAGTGGTGTGGGTCCTTTTAGGAAGAAGCCTTAAACAGAGTTGGCTTGGCGGGGAGGTGTATTTGTTTTGCTCTTTCTTCTTCCTTCCCTCGTATAGGCTGACGCTCCGGCAGTCCCCTTAAACCAGGAGGCAGCACCGAAGGTGAAAACTGTGTTAAGGATGGTGAAGCAGAAAAAGTAAAAGAGCCTGGATCCCTGATGTCCGCAAGAGCCAATGTAACAGCCCGAGACTGTCCATGTTGGGACTTCCTTTAACAGTGCTTAAGTACTGTTTGTATTTCCTGTGAAAGGCAGGCATACTTAACTATGTGTAAATTAAACTCGCTATTTACCAGGCCCTGCACTGGAGAATGCTACTCATGTATCAGCACCCACTGGGCAAGGGCTGCAAAGGAAGGACATGGATAGGGTGCAAGCAAGAGCAGCTTGGGACCTGTGCAGACAGGTGCCTGGAGAAGGCGTCCTTGAGGAAGAGGGGCTCTGCCAAGTCTCAAGGAGGAAAAAGACCCATAGGCACGAGCAGAGGACACAATGGCGAAAAGAGCTTGAGGTATTCTAGGGACGAAGGCATCCTGTGACTTGGGCATGGGCAGGAGGAGGAGGTGGGATCAGGCTGTAATAAGGAGAGAGACACGTGGAATGGCTGTATGCAGGGGACTGACAGGACCTGATTTAAGTGTTTAAAAGATTAGCTGCCAGAGAGAGAAGAGATTAGGGAGATGCCGGTCTGGGCAGAGCAGAAAGAGATCAACACTTGAACTAATAAGTGAGTATTCTAACATGAACTTTTTAAAAATTTTTATTAAAAAACTTTTGTTTAATTTTATATTTGAGAGAGAGAGAGAAAGAGAGACAGAGCATGAGCAGGGGAGGCACAGTGAGATGGAGAAAGAATCTGAAGCAGGCTCCAGGCTCTGAGCTGTCAGCACAGAGCCCGATGCAGGGTTCAAACTCACTAGCAGTGAGATCATGACCTGAGCCAAAGTTAGATGCCCACTGACTGAGGCACCCAGGCATCCCAACGTTTTTAAAAAACGTTTTATTTATTTCTGAGAGAGAGAGCGAGAGCGTGCGCACACACATGAGCAGGGGAGGGGCAAAGAGAGAAGAGGACAGAGAATCTGAAGTGGGCTCTGTGCTGACAGCAGAGGGCCTGATGTGGGGCTCGAACTCACAAACTGGGAGATCATGACCTGAGCCAAAGTCAGACAGTCAACCGACTAAGCCATCCAGGCTCCCCTAACATCAACTTTTAAAACCAACTGAATTTACTAAGTTAGCCAATCATTCAAAAGTGGAACAGGATATGAAACTGTCCTTATGTGTTTCTGTGTGAAAGACTGGAAAGAAACACATTAAAATTTACCAATGACTGTACTAGTGACGATGTGCTTGTGTGGGAGAGCGTCCTTATTTTCCACACATGTAGGGCTGAGGCATGATGATGGGCGCAAATTACTCTCAAATGGCTCAGAAAAAAAGATACATAGATAACCATAAAAAGGTAACATTAATTCTTCTATAATGTTGAAAATTTTCATCGGATAGAGTTGGAAAAAAGTAATCAGAGGTGATCTCCTCTAGGTGATAATTTTAAGAGTGATTAAACAGTTGTGCTTCGTTTCTGAACTGGTTTAATTTCCTTCATTAGGAAAAAATAAAAACAAAAGGACCAGGCATCAACTACACAAAGCTCCTGAATGTCAGTCTCCACGTCCCTCTCCCACTCCCTCCCTCTGCCTGGCTCAGTCAGTTCGGCTGCCCTTTTGTGACAGGCGTCCCCGTGTGGACCCGGCCCCAGGGTCCCGGAGAAGACGTGGCTTCGTCAGAGGCCCCAAGAGATCCGGCCGGAGTAGCAGCCACACTCACAGCTCGATGCCATGTTCAATAATCTCCTTTTGTTGCTTGATGACCTCGAACTGCTCTGGGTCATCCTGGACGGCCATCTGGGTCCCTGAGGACACTGTGGACTCCATGGAGGTCACACTGCTCCGTCTGGCCAAGTCCAGGCCTTTCCCGTCCCCCATTTCCTGATCTGTGGGCCTCTCCTGACCTGACATAAAAGCAAAGGAAACCAAATAAGCCGGTGGGATACAGACACACCTGAGCTCAGGTCTGGCTCTGCGGTTCCCTCCTCAGACCTGTAACAATAAAGCTCGTGCTGGAAGAACCCTTAGCACAAAACCTTGGTATCTCTCGGATACTTTACTTAAAAACTCACTTTCTCTGGAACTTGATCAGCTAATTCTAAAAACTGCAAAAACTGTCGAGCCACTTGAAGAGCGGTGAATAGGAAGTCCCGCTCTAAAAGGTACAAACTCACTAAGACCTCAAGGCCTCTGAAAAGGCCAGTATTGGCGCAAGAATGGGCAAAATCCATAGAAAAGAACAGAAGATTCAGGAACAGGCTTCCTTCTATAGGGAAATCCGTGTATCATAAAGGTGCCTCAAGGTGATGAGGGAAGGAGACTACTAACAACATGTCACAACAACTGTCTTTCCACTTGGGAAAATGACATTGGAGCACAACTCACACCACTCCCCCCAAATTCCAGAGGCATTAAAGAGTAGGAGCTTTAAGGTAGTCAGCAAACTAAGGCGTTTTGCTAATTCTGAGACGGTGACCCAAACACAGCTCTCCCTGACAGGCGCAAGCAGCCTGCTGTGAAGGGAGGCGGCCGTACGGAAGTGCCCTCTCACCGAGGCTGGTCTGGTGGTTGGGGTTCACATACAGGTCTTTGCTCCACTCCACCATGCACTTGAGGATGGACACGAGGCACTCCAAACCTTTCTTCCTCAGACTGAGCTCCTAAAGGATGGAAGGGACATGGCACAGAGGCTTAACAGATAAACTGAGTGCAGACGTCTACAGGGCTCTTAGGGAACCCCAAGATCAAGAGTCGCAGGCTCAGGGGCGCCTGGGTGGCTCAGTTGGTTGAGCATCTGACTCCTGATTTCTACTCAGGTCATGATCCCAGTCATGGAATCAAGCCCTGCGTTGGGCTTCCCACTGAGCATAGAGCCTGCTCAAGATTTTTCTCTCTCTTTCTCTCTCTCCCTCTATCCCTCCCCCCTGCTTGTGTGTGCTCTCTCAAAATAAAATGAATCTTTAAAAAAAAAAGCAAAAAAAAAGTTGTACACTCTACCTACTGAGCCAGCCAGATACACCAAGTGTTATCTGAATTTTTAAAAGGAAGTTATTCATTGTTTATGTAATTCAAAAAACACTTGACACTTTACTTTTTAAAAAACCAACAGGGTCTTAGCCGGTGATTGCCCCCCCCCAAAAAAGAGAAAAGAATTTTACATCATCCAGCAAATGAGTGATTCTGAACACATTCTTACTCCTCAAACACTCACAAGTGCATTCCATCTTAAGGTTTGCTCAACAAGTAAATAAAAAATATTGTTTTTTTAAGTAGCACTTTTTAAAAAATTGAATGTGAATCACAGATAACCTAAAGAAATGCAAATAGTTTAGGTTCAAAACAGCACTAAGGTGACACAGAGCTCTCTGTGAATCTAATGATGGCTATGGACCTTCTAGGGAAAATGCCCAAACACCAAAATTGTACACATAATTCCAGGCAGCTCACAGACCTTTTGACCAGTTCCTTCAGAGACCTTAGCTTAAGATCCTGTTCTCTGTGTAGGCAGAATAACTAGGTAATCCAATAAGAGGCAATTTCCTTTGCCTTACTGGAGCCTGGGATCCTGTTTTCATTCAATCTTTGGAGCAGTGACTAAGTGTGAACTCACTTCCTACAGGTCTAGGCTCAATGTCCCCCCAAGGGGCTAGCCTCATGACCCCATTAAAAGTGGCAATACCCCCACTTGTAGCACTCCTTCATCCCTGCCTTATGCTCCTCTACAGCATATTTCTCCACTGTCTGCTAGAAAGTGCCATGACCACAGCAACCGTGCATGCTCAGGAGGGTGTCTTTTCACGGCTGTATTCCAGCACCACGGACAGCGCCTGCCTGGCACTCCATAAATGTTTACTGGCACTTTAAATACAAACAGGTTCTCAGGGTTTTTACCTGCAGAGGTGTCATTCCCAGCTCATGTCCACTTCTTCCCTGAGCGATTTTGGATAAATCACTCACGAGGCGCTCAAAAATGTTAGCAGCATTTAAGTCACAGTCGTAGTTGACATAAATGTCCACCACACACTGGGCATCTTAGAAAAACATACAGATACTAGAAATTCTGATTAAGCACACATAGCAGTTAAGTTTTCTTATCAAATGAGATTCCTTTTTCAAAAATGCTTCCCCATAAACTACTGACTCAGGTGGACACACCTCCCTCAGGAAAAGTGTGTCAAACATTCTAGAAGTTGGGAGGCCCCACCTCTCCAAGGCTCGCTCTCCTCAAAAGAAGTAACAATTGCCTGATCACCTCTTAAAGTCGTCTAATTAATGAAATCGTGTTTGATGACAGACGGGGCGGGGGGTGGGGGGACTCAGTTGACAGCACACAATTGTGCGCGGGCAAGGTAAATCCAAATTTACCTTAGCATCCAATCAAGGGTTGGCAGCACCAACACCTTGGGTCCTGCAACTAGCAAACGGTTCAGTTTGCAGGCAGAGTGACCAAGTCTCCTAGTTTTGCAGGATTACGGGGTTTCCCAGGACTCTGTGCTAAGACACAAAGTGCTGGGCAAAACAGACTGAGCTGGCCATCCTCTAAAGGAGAGGCAGGGCAGGACCAGACATTAGGTTAGCATTAGCCTTTGAGGGTCAGGGTTTCCCAGCACTGCATTAAAACTCTAAAAGCAGAAAGTAAAGGGCTCAATCTGGACCCTGGAGAATAAAAGCATCAAAACCGCTTCTGGGAAAATCAATGGATGAGCACCCTCGGGGTGAAAATACCTGCACAGATCCTCGTCAGAGTCTGAATGACCATCCACCTGTGCTCAAAAGAACTCGTTGATGTTTCTAAAATGTTCAGGAAAATCTCTTTGAAAAAGACCTACATGGCATGAAGACAAAGGAGAACACCAATTAATACAGTTTAACTTAGGACTCAAAAACCCCAAAGGCTTTGGGGGGCAGGCCGAGTAAAAGAGCAACGCACACACGCACTGTGGAGGTGCACTGAGCCCTGGCCTCCTGTGGGGATGGCTAGTGGGCTGGGCCCACAGAGACCCAGAGAACGTCAGCCCCCTCAGAAGTAGGAGCAGCTGCTCCTGTGCGGCCAGTAAGAGCTGCCAGGCACAAAGGACGGCTAGGGTATGATTTTGACAGAAACCAGGAACCTGGTTTCTTTACATGGATTTTCATGTAAAATCAGACTTCTCGATTTGCCAACTAATTCAGGTTATTTCAAACAATTTATAGGCTAACCAAACATGTTCAGGGGGCTGAGCCCAGCATAGAGATGGCCTGATTTAAACTTCTGGTTAAAACGAAACACAGGCAAGATATAGGGGCAAGAACTTTCAGAAGGTATTCTCTTGCTCATTCAAAAAGTCCTTCTTTGGGGTGCCAGGAAGTAGACTGTGTAGCTCACAGACTCACCAGGAGTTAACGCACTGAGTATAAACACCATCATCATAAAACAAAAAATCTTTTCAGAGCCCATACCTCTATCTGCATTTTCAAGTGCATTTTAAAGTTTGAGAGAAGAGTAAGAAAAATGGCCAGAGAGAGCTCAAAGACATCGGGCACTGAAGAGACGCCGTTTTTGGACAGGGCCACGCAGAGGTACTGCTTGATGGCGTTGACGAACATCTCGTGAGTCCTGAAGACGGGGCCCGCGTTCTGCAGCACCGACAGGAGCAGCTGCAGGGAGACGATCTTGGAGCGCAGCTCGTGGGATCTGGGACACAAAGTGAGAAACGGTGATGGCGCTTCGACATTCCATTTCAAAAACATGTTTCTTGACGAGGCTTCGCTCCTGTACCAGTGAGCAGGATTTTCTGAGAGCCAGTGAGTTAAGAGTTGGCACCAGCAGGGGCACCTGGGTGGCTCAGTCGGTTAAGTGGCTGACATCAGCTCAGGTCATGATCTTGAGGTTCACAAATTGGAGCCCCGCGTCGGGCTCTGTGCTGACAGCTCAGAGCCTGAAGCCTGCTTTGGATTCTGTGTCTCCCCCTCTCTCTGCCCTCCCTTGCTTGTGCTCTGTCTCTCTCACTCTTGAAAATAACAAAACATTAAAAAAAAAAAAAAAAAGAATTGGCACCAGCACCTGAATGCCAAGTGAGGGCAGATGGCATGAGGTGGGCCCTCCTGGAACCCGTAGGATTGTGAGAACAGGAACTGCCAACTCCTACTACTTTTTTTCTCTCCCTGCCAAAAATAGGGAATACAGCAGGAGCAAAATAAATATAAACTGACTCCAGAAAGCTGGTTCTGCCAACTAACCTAATAGAATCAATCACTTTACATCATACATCACGTGAAACTGAAACGTGGGTCCTGCTCCACCTTTATGGGTGATGCAAACAAACGGTGCTTTTTATCTACCTGTCTCCTGCTCCCCACCGCCACCCACAGGGCTGGAAAGAAAGGGACATCTTCCTGAATCATCTCCTTAGTGGTCATCGTATCTCAACAGAAGAGCTGAAGATTATTATCAGCAACGAGTAATAACAGTGGCTATAAAACTCATAAAGTGCAGGGCCCTGCACTCAGGATGTGATTACATCATCGCATGTAATTGATCCTGCGGCAACTTCCCACATTCCCGTTTTTCAGATGAGGTTCGGTAATTCGTATGGCTGAGGAGTTGGTCTCGAGCGAGCTCGGAGGGAAGGCGGCCTTCCGGCTCCAGAGGGCTGTCATCCCTGCAGTACCTGGTTCACTGCGAAGAATGGCTTGGCTTCTCTGGGTTGAGTCTGAGGCTGAAATCTGTACCCATGAAGCAGAGAGGTTTCCAACGAGGGCAGGGAAGGGAGGTGCGTACACATCCTGCCTCTGCCCACCCTGCACTGGATTAAACTCATCGGTCAGGAAAAAGAGGGGGCACATTCAATGTCAGGACTGGTTTTCACACACGAGCCAAGGAAAGCAACACGGGCAAAACCTCGGTTGGTGTGGACGCAGAGACAACTCCTTATGAGAGGCCTGCAGGGACAGCAGGAGGGTGGAAAGCTGTAAACTCCTGCCTTTGCAGCCACCTTGGGACAAGGCTCTGGGGTTTTGTGGAACCCGAGATCCTCCTGGGTCATGGGCTGGGTTATACACGGCCAAGAACTGCTGTCTGCTTACTTTGGGTCTGGGGGGCCTTCACCGAGGGGCTTCATGGACAGCTTGCAAAGGGAGCGGAACACCAGGAAGGCGTCCTTCTGCAGAATGTGAGAGAACCTGGCGGCCACCTGTTGTCCCTGTGCATCTGATTCCTGAGATTAGAAACAAATAAGAGAAGAATCAAACCATCGGAACCAAATAAGAACTCTTTTCAAAAATAAGAAATGTAATTATCTCATGGAAATTAAAATGCTTGTATTGAAGGGGGAAGTGAGGAATGTGGGGAAAGGGGCAATATGTCAAAATAGGAGCGATGGGGGAGTCATTTAGCAATTCTAAAACCTTGCCTCCTTGTCCTTTAAAAAGTGGGCGTGGATGGCTTAATGATAAATGAGCAAACCCCAAACCGTTACAGATCTGAGACAAATACAGTTGACCCTTGAACAACACGGGTTTGAACTGCATGGATCCACTTATCTGTGGGTTTTTTCAATAAACGCAGGACAGTATTGTGGATGTATCTTTTCTTCCTTATGATTTCGTCTTCTCTAGTCTACTTTACTGTTTAGAATATGGTATATAATACATTATGTAACATGTGTTAATCAACTGTTTACGCCACCGGTCAGGCTTCCAGTCAGCAGGTTATTAGGAGTTAAGTTTTGGGGGCGTGAAGAGCCATGCAGATTCTCAGCTGCATGGGGCTACTGGCCCGAGCCCCGGCATTATTTAAGGGTCACGTGTATACGTAACTCTATGAGCTTGGATAACGGTATTTCTAAGAAACTACTGCAGGATAGATGGGGGGAAATGAAAGGCATTTTAAAATATACTTCTTTAACTAAAAAGGTTAGTTACGTTTAAAAATAAAAAGTATTTGTAACATATGACAAAGATTAATATGCTCAACATACAAAAAGTTGTTGTAATTCATTAAGGAAACACAGAAACCTTCCACCCAAATGAAAAACAGGCAAAAAACAAACAAACACACAAAAACAACAAAAACCAAAAACAACCATGAATAAGCAATTCACCGAGAAATGCAGATGACAGATACGCCTAAATAATCTTACTACTGAGTATAAAGGCAGGATCCTTCTCCCAACAGACTACAAGATTCTGAATGAATTCTATTGCCCGGTTGTGATGAGGGAAGGGGGAGATGAGCGCCGGCAGCCCACAGGCGGGCAGAGAGTGGAGCATTACCTTCCCAGCAGGCTAATGTGATGTTAAGGAACAAAAGCCTTAAAGCTTCCAACTCGTGACCCAGCAATATCACTTGTAGGAATTTATCCTAAAGAAAGAATTAAGGATGTGCACAAGGTTTATCTATAAGGATGTTCATTATAGAACCGTTTCCTGTGATAAAACCGAAATAACATAAGAACCTAACAGGGAATTGGTAAAATAGATTATGGTAATCCACATGACAGAATTTTACACGACCACTCAAAAAATTAGTTGGGTCTGTATGTACTGATGTGGAAAGATGTTCATAAAACAGTGCTGTGTGAACAAAGCAAGTCACAGCCCAGTCTACAAGGCAAGCGTCCTTCATGGAGAGGGAAGTACATCCCTTTAAGTGCATTCTTTCTTAATGGGAACGACGTAACCCCAGGGGGACTACTACAGACTGAATGCTTATGCCTCCCCCCACCACGCTCATTCATAAATTGGTATCTAATCCCCAAAGTGATGGTATCTGGGGGGGTGGGGCCTTTGGGAGGTGATTATATCAAGAGGGTGGAGTCCTCATGAATGGAATTAGTGTCCTTATGAAAGAGACCCAGAAAGCTCCGGGCCACATAAGAACACAGCCATTTATAAATCAGAAAATAGGCCCTCACCAGACACAAAACTGCTGGTACCCTGATTTTAGACTTCCTAGCCTCCAAAACTGTGAGAAGTGTATTCTGATTGCTTATAAACCACCCCATCTATGCTACCGTGTTATGGCAGTCCAAACAGCTACGGCTGGGACAGGTGCCGGTTCTTGGCGGCAGGACGGGGGAGGAGGGTTGGAAAAAAGCTTGTTGTTTTTATGTATAAAGCACAGACACACATATAATACATCAACAGATATACACTTTATCAGCGGCTTTAAAATTCATGACAAGGGGGTGGTGAGTCAGAAAAAGGAATATATAACAAGGCTTGGGGGGGGGCTGATCATGCAAAAGGTTGAGAAACACTAGTGAAAGGGTGCAGGCAGTAGGTTCAGGTGGGCCATTAACATCGCATTTCTCCCTGTTTTGAATGATTATATATAGTATTTTCAAGAGAACAACAAGGCTGTTAAAAAAAAACGATATGACAGATCCAGGAGTCTGAAAGGATGCTCACAACACACACTAAATTTCAAAAGCAGGTTACAAAACGACACGTATCTTGTGTGATCACATTTAGGTGAAAAAAAAAAGTGAGAGGGGGAGAAAAATCTAGAAGGATATAAGTAAAATGTTAGCAAGGGTTATCTCTAGGTTAGGGGATCACGGATGACTTTCATTTCCCTGTTTTTCCTTCTCTGTATTCTCTTACTCTTCTGTAATGAATGTATCCTGAAGGAAAGAAAAAGGGCAGCAAGTCCACGTTTTTACAAGCCTGAATAACAAGGGCTGACAACAACGTTCTACACAGCCAACAGCGACAGTCCAAGAACGGGACCCACTACTACAAAGCACATCAGGCCAGGACAGTGTGACTAGTGAATGGCTGGTTTTCACTCGCTTCTTCTGCTAGAGATTTAAATCTGCATCTTCTAAAAAAGGGAACTTTGAGACGCATCTGTAAGGGAAGGTCACCAACATACCAGATTATCCGCCGACGACAAGGACTGCCTGTCGTCCGCTATCCCGTTGGTCTGTGAGTTTTCGTCGGCTGCTGGCGGCACAGCACATTCCTGGCACTCCGTTTCCCCTGTGACCCCCTCGGGCTCGGTCAGACCGTGCTTTTGTGCTGCTTCTTGAAACACAGGTGCAGAAGTCATCACCACATTAGTACTTATCCTAAACAGCGGCCTGACCCCGGGAAGAAGTTATTCACATGATCTGCCAGCTCCTGCTTTTCCCCCTTTCTCTTCGCACTACCTTAGGAACTGACATAATACAGAAAAAGGCCTGGGCAAAGCGGGGCTCAGACTTCATGTGTGCCCATTATCCACAGTCCCGTTCCCTGGAGGTTTCATTCATACCACAGTCCATATCAGTGGGGTCTCCAGAATTGAGCAACACAGCAGCCCTACCCATCCCTGTCCACTTCTGGAAAAGGTTAGAAGCAGCTAAACATGCAAAGCACAGATTTTTTTAAAAGGGCTACTAATTTTGGCGTTAAAGAAGAAGAGCTATGTAAATGAAAAGAGTTTGATAGTTACGACAGAAGACCTTAGTCATGAGGCGGGGGGATAGGGGGACTAAAAAAAAAAACAAACCCCAAAAAACAAATTGATCTGAGCTTCCTGGCAGCTATGTGAAAAGGGAAAGATGAAGAATTAAAATTATTCTATTTTAAAGATATTTCTACCAGAGTGTACATTTTTACGTTCTATTAATTTTACTTAATTCTTATTAAATAAATAATGAGGTCTATGAGTACA
This sequence comes from Mungos mungo, assembly GCA_004023785.1. Taxonomy (NCBI): domain Eukaryota; kingdom Metazoa; phylum Chordata; class Mammalia; order Carnivora; family Herpestidae; genus Mungos; species Mungos mungo. The sequence continues at coordinate 84,622 of PISW01007050.1, read as the reverse complement.
GACTGGTGATAACCTAAATTAACAAAAGAACAGGGCTTAGAGCAGTGGATCAAACTTCTTTGACAGGAACCCTCAGTAAGAAATATATTTTAATAGGACGCCTGGGTGGCTCAGCTGGTCGTGTCTGACTTCAGCTTGGGTCATGAGCTCAAGGTTCATGGGCCTGAGCCCTGGGTTAGGCTCCATGCTGGCAATGCAGAGCCTGCTTTGGATTCTCTGTCTCCCTGTCTCTGCTCCTCTGCCCCCGACACGTGTGTGCGTCTGTGTGCACATGGGCTCTCTCTCAAGGTAAATAAACTTAAAAAACAAAACAAAACAAAACCATGACCCAATACACAAGTGTGCATGTAATAACTGAAGCACACGTTCATGAAACAGTGCTTAACATTACCATCGTGATGTATTCCGTTTCTATTTTCATGTTATGCTCTCTCCCTTAAGAAACGCTGATTCTTTCCAGATAGCTGTGAAATTAGGTGATTAACTAGTTGGTACTTAACCTTTTAATTTCTGTATAAGTCTAATTACATGAAATAGAAGTGGGGGTTTTTTTACTTTGCTTTTCTGTTTGGAGTGTCATTGTAACTACTGTATTGTAAATGACGGAAAATAATTGCATATGTTAAAAAAAAAAAAAAGAAACGCTGATTCTAACGCCCTGCTAACTTAATGATTTCTCAAACCATTAATGGTTTACTGACACTGGAACCAAGCGTTCAGCACACAGGCATGGACATAAGATTTGGAGCAAAAAAAAAAAAAAAAAAAAAAAGAGCTCATCCAACAGTCATTCTGAGCTATACAAGTTTAATTCCACCAAAACCACGCCGTAAATCTGAGGGAGCTTTGAATGGAAACAAAACA
>PISW01007050.1:0-83658 GCA_004023785.1 Mungos mungo | reverse complement strand
CCTCAGGACTCCCAGCCACTCCTGGAAAAAGCTGGATGTCCCTGGGAGCAGCGGCCTTCTGTCTTCCGTGTGGAGTGCCCCATTCTAGCACCGTCAGACTGTGCTTTCTGAACCCGGCCCCGGTGAGAATAAAATCAATCACTGAAAAGAGGTAATTTCTGAGTTCCCCATGAAAGATGGGCAGATATGGGCAGACTCCGTTTCCATTTCACCGGGGGTGGGCACTCCACCACTAAAAGCATCTGCCCAAGGACCTTCTTAGAGGCGTGTGTGGGAGGAGAGGCGGGGCTCCTGGCTCTTACCTTTAACAGCGGATGTGACCATATCTTCTAAGATCTCCTTCACCGCCTCCTGGGCCCCGTCTTCAGTCCCTACACACACCCAGAGACACAAACACATACACGTGGGTATTTCCAGGGAGAGCGAAGGAAGGGGCAGAAGGTCACATCTCAGAAGGCGAAGGGAGTCCTCTCCAAAGCCAAATTGGATTAGGCCAACGAAAACCAAGTCTGTGCAATCTGGACACCCTCAGGCACCGTCTGTCATGACTTTGGGTTTCCCTCCACGGCTCACTCTTCCTTCCTAAGTCACAGTGACATGGCCGAGGGCCCTCTCCACCACCCAGAGTCGGAGGCAGGAGCCGGACCTCATCCAGCTACGCTGCTCAGCAGAACAGAAGACAGGGCTTTCTCTTGTGCCTTCACGTCCAGTGCCCCAGAGCCTCGGGAAGTGACATGCCTCCTGCTGCCCGGACTAGCCCGCACGCCACCCCCGGACCTCAGCATGAGGCTTCTAATGTGGGAAGTGAGGATTTACTAAATTCAAATAAAATTGTTCTGGACTCTGTTAATACTTAAGTGGAAGAGCTTCAGCACCAGTTTGTAGAAAACTAGTTTTGGGAGAACTAGTAAAGAGTCCTGGACTAGACTTCTAGGAATAAACATCACACTGACTAGAAAGGTCACCACATTTAACAGAGCTAAAATAAGCCTTTAAATTCTTCCCGAGCAAGGACTTTCAATCAAGCCCTGATTTTTACGAGTTCTGTGCTTGGCCCGCAAGGTCCTAGAGAGCAGCACAACGTCCTTTCATTTCCACTGAGCCTGATCCACCCAACTATTTACTTGTCCCCTCCCCACACCCCCCCCCAAGCTTTGCTGAGTACGCCTGACGAATCAAACTACCTATGTAAATGGCAAAGTAAATTTCTGGAAAACGGTGATGCTGTGTACGCTTTTCTTAGCGGGAAAAAAGAACCTGAAGGAAAGTCCGCGGCCACAGTGACAATCTCCTGTACCCACGTCCTCATCTGAACAAGGTGAGTTAGACTGGCTCCGTGTGTGACCGTATTCAGGCATTCTGGCACCACCTCCGCCATTTGCACACATCACTCGTATTAGTATATTACCCGTGTATATTTAACAGAGCTCTTTACGTTAACTCACCTTTAAACAAGAGTATTCACAAAGCCGCAGGTTTCAGGCACTAGTTACACTTTCTGAGCGCATGTGAAAATAAATGTGTTAACTACTGAAGTAAAAACTGTTTATGTAGGAGCCACCTAAGACCATCTCATCTACATGTGACAAGATGTTTCCGAGTTCCTTTCCGGTTCCAGCATCCTCTGATGCTATGGTTTAATACAATTATGATGGGCTTCCAAAGCCCCTTGTACACACTGAACACCAGAGACACACCAGTGTGGTGAATACAACATTTTACTCCAGGAGCCGTAGGCTGGGTGAGCGGGCTCAGAGGTGGTAGAGTGGAGGCTGCAGGGTACACCTGGTCTGCAGGTAGGTGCTGATTAGCTTATGCACTGCCCCACCCCTCCTGCAAGCTTTACTGAGGATTAATGGACAATTAAGACTTGTATATATTTGGGGCACCTGGGGGGCTCAGTTGGTTAAGCGTCTAACTTTGGTTCAGGTCATGATCTCATGGTTTGTGGGTTTGAGTCCCGCATCAGATTCTGTCTCCCTCTCTCTCTATGACCCTCCCCCGCTCATATTCTCTCTCTCTCTCCCCCTCCCTCCCTCCCTCCCTCTCTCAAAAATAAACATTAAAAAAAACCACTTGCATATACTTAAGGTACACAACTTGATGATTTGATAAACACTGTGAAATAATCACTACAGTCAAGCTAATTAACCATCCACCACCTCACACAGTTACCATTTTCTTCCTTTTTTGTGTGTGGTGAGAGCATGGAAGATCTACACGCAGCAGATTTCAAGTACACAACATGCTGTTACCCGCAGCCATACTGCTGCATCTTACGTCTCCAGAACTGTGCCCCTCTTACCCCGACAAGTACGTCCCCTTTCTCCAACCACCATTCTACGTTCCGTGTCAACGAATCTGACTACTCTAGGCACCTCATCTATGCGGAGTCACACAGTACTTGTCCTTTATCGAAAACACATTTTGTTTTTGAGAGTGCAAGCAGGGGAGGGCGGGGGGGGGGGAGGGCAGGCTCTGCGCTGACAGCAGCGAGCCCAATGTGGGACCCTGACTCACGAAATGGGAGATCATGACCCAAGCCCGGGTCGGACCCTCAACTGACTAGCCACTCAGGTGCGCCAGCAGTATCTGTCCTTCTGTGACTGGCTCACTTCACTTCGCACAATGCCCTCTGGACCCATCCGTGTTGTTACATAGGGCAGGATTTTCTTCTTTTCCAAGGCTGACTGATGCCCCAGGGTGTGCGTGCATGCGTGTGTGTTACATCGGCACTTTATCCACTCATCTTTTGACGTTCAGGTTATTTGTTTTCTGGCTACTGTGAATAATGCTGAAATGAACAGGGAGTGCAGGTGCTCTCTTCAAGATCCTGATTTCATTTGGAGATATACCTAGAAATAAAACTTCTGGATCATAAAGTGGTTCTATTTTTAATTTTCTGAGGAACCTCCATACTGTTTTCCGTGTCCGCCGCACCGATTTACATGCCTGCCAACAGGGCACAGGACTCCCTTCTCTCGCTCCTGTCTCTCCCCTTTCTGATAACAGCCCTGCTAACAGGTGCGAGGTCATGTCTCATCCTGGTGTTGATTTGCATTTCCCTGATGGTGAGTGAAGCTGAGCACCTTTTTAAGTATCTGTTGGCCATTTGTAGGTCTTCTTTTGAGAAATACCTATTGAGGTTCTTTGTTTATTTTTCAATGTGTTATTTGTTTTCTTTTGCTACCGAGTGGTATAAGTTCCTTGTATATTTTATTTTATTTTTTTAATTTTTTTTAAATGGTTATTTATTTTTGAGAGAGAGTCAGCGTGAGTCGGGGGAGGGGCAGAGAGCGAGAGGGAGACACAGAATCAGAAGCAACTCCAGGCTCTGAGCTGTCAGCACAGAGCCCGACTTGGGGCTTGAACCCACAGACTGTGAGATCACGACCTGAGCCGAAGTCGGTTCACCAGACTGAGCCAACCAGGCGCCCCAGTCCTTGTATATTTTAGATATTAACTCCTGAACAGATATACGGTTTGCAAATATGCTCTCCCATTTCACAGGATGCATTCAAACTCCACTCATTGTTTCATTTGCTGTGCTTATGCAGGGTTTTTAAAAACATGTGAATTCACTGTGAACATTTAAACACTGGGACACGTGTCATAAAAATCCAGATCTGGCTTCAGAAAAGGATTATGTGGCAACATCAGGCCACAGTGGCCGGACCCAGGAGTAACTGGCCCCGTCAGCCAGGGTGTGAATCTGCAGATGTCCTGGTGCCTCGGTCCTTGCCGAGGTCAACTGTCTCTCATCCACTGAGGACAGGTATTATCACAGTCAGCAGGAATGTGACACGCGTCTCTTGTCAAGAATGGCAGAAAAAGGCAGACTGACAGGGCTGGGTATTTGAAAGACATCAGAGAGCAAATGCTCCCTGTGGAAGTGACTTCAACACGGGGAGGAGGTGTGAAGGCTCCAGAGCCAGTGGGTCTGGTTCAGGTCCCTGCTCTGCCACTTCCCAACGTGGGGACTTAGGTCACTTGACCCCCTCAAGCCTCAGTTCCCTCAGTAGCGAACAAGGACGATTCCCACAGCACTTACCTCATGGGGCCTAGTGAGGATTCAGTAAAAACAATACCCGGAAAGCGTTTCCAATGGCGCCTGAAGAGTGAGGAGCAGAAGGTTCATTTTTCTTAGGCCTGCAGAGTGTGACTGTGGTGAGGGGCTCAGGACGCCCTCATGACAGAGGACTTCTCATTTCTGTCATCTGCCTGGCCCTGGAGACTAAGCCCACACTGAACTCTCCCCAGCTCACCACAAGGAAAGCAGTTTCAATTACTTCAAGCCACCACTCTCTTTCATTTCTACAGGGATCGTCCTTTTCCCTCACTGCAGTCTTCCAGTGAAACAGCATCAGGACCACCGTTATTTGGAGGGATAACAGTGTCTAACTCATTTTGCTCCACGGGCTTGATTCATAATGGCGCCTGGGCAAAATCGGAACATTCTCAGGCTAGGAAGGCGTGGGAGACTCAGGAGGCCCTAATTCCAGCGGAACCTTCCTGCACGGGGGGCTGCGGCTGACGAGCCCCCACAGCGGCCCGGAAGTGGCAGGACTCCCCACAGTATCCATGGGTCGCTTCGCCGGATTGGGGTGGGTCTCAGAAGAGGCCTTTCTGGATGACATAATAACCACTAGGAAGATGCTGTGCTTAAGTTTCAAGCATGCTGTCAAAATGTTATGAAACCAAATCAAATCAAATCCTTGTAAGGTTCAGACTATAACGGTTTGCTGGTTCCCCGGGATGGCCAGCAGTCTCTACTTGGCCATCACTGATTAGGCACCAAATCCTACCTGTTTCACAGAGTCTGTTCCTGAGAGGGTCACCGGGAAGAGGTTCCGATGAAAGCACGCCTTGCTGCCACTCCCTCCCCTGCCAGCAGGAGAATAACCCCTGCGGTAGGCCCCAGGGTACTATCCCCTACCCTTAGTCCTAACAGAGCTCGAAGTCTGTTCTGGAAGGGGCTGTCCCTAGATTCCGGGCCATCCTAGCAGAGAGGGTAGCCATCTGACCAAGGTCCAGCCCATGAGGGGTGTGCAGCAATTACTGGGGATTGCATCGGGTTCCAGAAAGGCTCCTCAGAAAGGGGCGGGACTCAGCTGGGAGTCCTGGAGCCCCTCCCTCTTCCTCCTTCCTGCCTAGAGCAAAACGACAGCGTCTGGGACCATGAGGTAACCCGGGAGGATGAAAGTCACATACTAAGAATAACTGGGGGGGAAATGGAAGGGATCTGAGACAGACCTTCCCACATCCTTGTTTTCTGTCCAGCGAAGCAGGGACCAGGGGGGTGGGGGGAGGCAGGGCAGTAAGATGCATTCACTCATTCATGCAGTTAACAAACTGAGGGCCTACGTGTTTGGCACCATTCCAGGCATTTGGACGCGATCACTGTTTAGAGCAAAGATCCTTATCCCTATGGTGCTTACATTCTAGGTGGGACAGTAAATGACTACACATGCTGTACGCTACAGCGCTAGGGAGAGAGGAGAGCAGGAGGCGGCGGATGTGGGACTGGAAGGGACAAATGTGAACCCATGGTGACAAGAAAAGTGTCATGCCTGTTTCCTAGAAACTGGTGTTTGGTTGTGCCCAACGTCCAAGCACTTAGTAATGTGTATGAATACCAAAGGGGAAAAAAGCAAGGAACGTAGCTGTTCGCTGTCACATTCCAGCCACACGCCAGTATGGTTCCTCGACAGGAAGAAATACATTAGGCAACCTCCTGTTGCAAAACAAATGTCCCTCATACAAATGTTGTAGCCCCACGAGTGGAAGCCTCCCTGCCTGGAAGCCTGTGTCGGCAACAGGTCAGAAAGGAGGGGGCCTGCGGGTGCATTTTGTTATTTTTATAAAGTGTTGTTCTGAGACAATTTTTGTTTTCTCCTCACACACAAAAATTAAAATTCCTAGGGGCTCCTGGGTGGCTCAGTCGGTTGAACATCCGACTTCGGCTCGGGTCATGATCTCACCGTTCGTGGGTTCAAGCCCCGTGCCGGGCTCTGTGCTGACAGCTAGCTCAGAGCCTGGAGCCTGCTTCAGATTCTGTGTCTCCTCCTCTCTCTGCCTCTCCCCTGCTCATGCTGTCCCCCCCCTCTCTCTCTCAAAAATAAATAAAAACATTTAAAAAATTTAAAAAAATTAAAATTCCTACAGCAGAGGGCCAGGTGCTAACACGGAAAACAGGCTCACTTTACAGGACTGTGCCCACCACGGTCACATCTGGTCACCATCTTAGCTGCTGGCTATTGTTCTGGAACTCCTTTTTTAAGCTGAAACTTCCATGAAAGCTAATTATAGCAAACACTTACACAGACCCCAGAGCCAGGTACCTACAGGGCGGGTACTAGCCATAGACTCATTTTACAGATGAGAAGCCTGAGCTCAGAGAGGTTAAAGATTCTCCCAAGGTCACAGAGCTACTACATGGCAGAGTCTGGAACCGGGCTGTCTGATCAGAATCTCCATACTGGTTGGAGACATGGAGATATGGAGATATGGAGATAGCTCTTCTCTAGTTTATAGTACTTAGGGATTGGGTTGGGGTTTTTTTTTTTTCTTAAAGAATGAGATGCAAGAAGAAAAAATGAGCTAAGAAATCTTTAAACACACAGGTATTCATTTACCTACAATAGATACTCGTTTGCTGTATAAATGTAAAAACGCTAATGTCTCATGCATGGTGGGAGTCAAAAGTCAGGATCTTAAAAATGATCTTAAAAGAAAACAAGAAGTGGGGCGCCTGGCTGGCTCAGTCAGGTAGAGCATGTGACCCTTGATCTCCAGGATGTGAATTCAAGTCCCACACTGGGTGTGGAGCCTACTTAAAAAAATAAATAAACATATGGGGCGTCTGGGTGGCTCAGTCAGTTAGGCAGCCGACTTCAGCTCAAGTCATGATCTCACGGTTTGTAGGTTTGAGCCCCGCGTCTGGCTCTGTGCTGACAGCTCGGAGCCTGGAGCCTGCTTCAGATTCCATGTCTCCCTCTCTCTCTCCTTCCCCTGTTCACGCTCTATCTCAAAAATAAATATTACAAAAGAAAGGAAGAAAACAAGGAGTGACTGCTACTGGGAACAGGATTTCTTGTGGGTGTAATGAAAATGTTCTAAAACTGACTGTGGTGACGACTGCAAGGTCTGTGAAGACACTAAAAATAGCTGAATTGTACATTTTAAACAGGTGAATTTATGGCACGGCAATCATATCTCAAGAAATCTGTTTTTTAAAAAATTGACAAGAGTAGCCAGGCAGTGAGGAGGCACGTAAATGGACGAATGGGGGAGGTCCCCTAGGGAGACTGCTGGCTGTGCCCCCAAATACACATAAGCTAGCAGACTGTAGGTTCAAAAGTCCCATTTTGTAACTTTACAAAGAGCAATCTAATGCATGTCTTGGACAAGCTAATAAGATTTACCAAGTGACTACTGATGGATCAACTTGGGGTGAAAAACTTCTAAGGGGAAAGAGATGCTCAAATCTGCTGGGGGACTGCCTCCATCTACACAGATTTCACTGCGGGAGGCGAGTGACCCCAGGAAGGCCATGGGCAGGGTTCTCGGTGAATTACATAGGAAAACATACATGGAGTGCCCAGACAGCGAGCCCGGTGCCCGACACAGTGACAGGCTAGCGAGGGTGGCTCCAGGCGGGTGAGGACTACAGGATGGACCCTGCAGAAGGGGAGGCTGTGTTACTGGCATCATAGAGGCACTAGAGCCTGGGCCTTGAGAGCCTGGCCTCCAGCCCGGGGCGCCGCCTCCCAGCACCCGCACCTCCGCCACCTGCCTCTCACGCTGTCCTTCCTCTTGGGCTTCTCCAGCTGCTCAACCCCTTCTTCTGAAGGCGTGGTGCTTTCTTTAGAGCCAGAAGCCACTCACTCTTCTTAAGGGTAACAGACCACTTCCACTCTGACCCACTATTTGCGGGTTTGCTATTGGATTCTTATAGGTGATCTGTCTGATTCCCATATTCTCGGGAGAAGCCTTGCAGGGGACACCAGGTCCTGGCAACAAAATCCACGTACGAATCATTCTTTGTTACTGCAGAATTTTAAGTTACTGTGTTTCTGCAAAACCATCTTCTAGAAACCAAGTGTTTTCTCCCAATTCATTCAAAAAACTGTATTTACGGAGAGTGTGCTATAAGCGCTGGGCATCGTTCCAGCGTGGGGAATGTAGCGGTGAACAGAGTGGTCTAGATCTCAGCCCGGGGGTAAGTGGACGTGAATTCTTCAGTGATCTCAGGTAATGATAAGCGCTCTGAGGGAAATGGAGGAGGCTCCTGGGGCAGAAGCGCAAAGGCGCCAAGAGCAAGCGTGGCACTTTCAAGACAGAAACCCCGCCTGCACGCTGGGCGGTAAGCACGGGGGCGAGCGGTGGGCAGCAGCGGGTCACACAAGGCCTCAGAAGCCAGGGGCAGGGGGGCCCCACACACACTCTGAGTGGGACACAATGGGAAATTACCAAAGGGGAGGGCTGGATCTAATCCATGCTTTTAAGACCTGGCTTTGGCTGCCACGTAGAAAATGGGCTGTAGCGCAAGCACTTTCCTGCAGCCAAAGAGACTTACATTTGTACCTACACAGTTATGCTCACTACCTAGCATGTGTTTAAATATTAATACGTATTGGTTGACCACAGCCTGACGGGGTTACGGTAAAAACCTGGCCCTTGCCCTGAGAGCTTAAGAAGGCAAAGACGGTGACAGACACAGAGGGCGGGCTAGCAGTTTCTGAGCACCTTCCCTGAGACAGGACAGCAGGACCGAGGCGACTGTACCTCTGTGCTCGCCCTGAGGCGCGTGCCATTCTCAGCGGCAACTTTCTCTTTTGTCCCTTCCCTGAGTGAAGATACAGGAAACCCTTCCGGTCTGTTGCTGTGTACGCCAGGCCTTCTGATAAATAACAGAGGAGCAAACGCTGCTCGGATGTGTGTGCTTTCACAGAGCGCACTACCGACAGAAACTGCTATCAACAATGGGACAGAAGAAGAGAGGAGATAAAGTACAAAGATGGGTCAGATATTTCACGCAGACCAAGCCGCCAGAGTGAAGGATGACTGGACAAAAATCACTGGGGAAGGTACATTCCTGAAAAAAATACAGATCTGAGGACCGGCTCATACACATTCCCTCATACACAGGGAAGCACGCAAACATTCCGAAATAAGCTTACGATAATCCAATCCACCATTTCATGCCTGTTGTTTCATTTACTTGAAGACTATAATCAGGTGTGGTTTATCTCTTTCATTTAAAAAAAAAGCGAACAAAAAACACGCCATGTACTAGGTCACGGAAGGACAACACAAAGCTATCTGTCCATCCACATGCCCGCCCGCTCCTCCACCTTCCTGCTGCTTTCACGGACGTCCAGGAGTAGCCACGAACTAACCGTACGAGGCTGTGGGCACCACGCAGAGATCCCATGTAGACGTGACGTGACAGATGAGGTCCCCTTGTCCTCCTCGGGGCAGATGAGACAGGCACTGAGTGATCAACTACCCCAACAATTAACTACTGGGAGGTAAACACCCCAGAATGAACGCACTGCACTGAAGCCGACATCAAGAAGCAGTAGCTTGATGCATTCCAGGGACTATTATTTATCTTTTTTAATTTATTTTTTTTAATTTTTTTTCCTGTTTTTTATTTATTTTTGAGAGACAGAGAGAGAGAGCACGAGCAGAGAAGGGTCAGAGAGAGAGGGAGACACAGATTCTGAAACAGGCTCCAGGCTCTGAGCTGTCAGCACAGAGCCCAACGCGGGGCTCGAACCCACAAACCGTGAGATCATGACCTGAGCTGAAGTCGGACATTTAACCAACTGAGCCACCCAGGTGCCCCTAATTTATTTTTTTAATGTTTGTTTATTTTTGAGAGACAGAGAGACAGAGTGCAAGCAGGAGAGGGTCAAAGAGAGATGGGAAACACAGAATCCAAAGCAGCCTCCAGGCTCTGAGCTGTCAGCACAGCCCAATGCGGGGCTGGAACCCATGAACTGCGAGATCATGACCTGAGCCGAAGTCGGACGCTTAACCGACTGAGCCCCCCAGGCGCCCGGTCCAGGGACTATTTACAGAAAACCTCACAGTTGACACCAGACATCAGACATCATGCCTCCTCGCTGGCTGTGTTCACGAGAAAAGCAACAGGGAAGGTCAAGGCCCAGAAACAGACGAGCTGCTGGCAGAGGCTTCCTGCGGACGTTATCAGACTCTTCCCCTGCCCCTCAGATACGAGACGGGTCCCGCTCACAGCGGGAAAGGGACAGTGCCCAGGACGTACCTGACAGCGACAGGCCTCGCTCTCTGGGGACATCTCCATTCTCTGAGCTCTCTTTTCCAGGACCACTCGGGGCATGTTCACCGTTAGTTAAATCTGTCTTTTCAGGAGTCGTTGGTTTGCTTTGTGCCTGGCTCTGCTTCAAATGACTGAACTTTGGGGACACAGTTGCAGCTTGGATCACAGGGGACTGGGGTTTTGACTGGACAGGTTTTTCCAATTCTCTGGCCTCCTGCAACTGAAAGGCAACAACAAAAAAAAGATTCGATCTAAATGGTTCCAGCACTGGGGCACCTGGCTGGCTCAACTGGTGAGGCGTGCGACTCTTGAGCTCAGGGTTGGGAGTTCAAGCCCCACATTGGGTGCAGAGATTACTTAAAAATAAAAATATCTTAAAAAAAAAAAGGTCATTTTGAGAAGGATCAGAAAATAAGCCAGCCTGTTGCTTAAAGAAAAAAAAAAAACCAGAGGGAAAACATTTTAAAGAGGAGATAAATTCTTTCAATAAAAGAACAAATTCTGAATACTGACTCCAAAATTCATGCTAGATTCTCTGCCTTTTAAACTAAGAACAAAAACAGAATTCAGGGGAAGAAGGGATAAACTTTAACGTGAAACAGTTCACATACCGGAAGATATCCCGCCCCCCGCAGCTGGTGACTGCCGCACTCACCACCTGGTTTTCCATGCGGGTGAAAATGACGTTCAGCATCTGAGTAAGGGTGGCCTTGGCAGTGGTTTGATTGATGAGATTTTTGCTGGCCAAATAGATATTGTAACATGTCCTAACTGTCTGCAGGATGGTGCCCTCATGAATTTCAATGTGCGGGGATGTCACTGCCGTCAGAAGAGCCTAAAAGAAAAATCCACAACTTTACCTTCACAAACACCCACCTGCCTCCCATCCTCCCACAGCCAAACTTTTATACTGGGTTTGGCTTTGTTTTGGTTTGGTTCCATACATTTTAAGATGGCTCTGCAAACTAAAACTCCCCATTGCTCTCAGTTTAAAGATAATTATTAGCTCTATAAAACCCAAATTATGTGATGTTACTTAAGTTGTGTTGAAGGCGGCTTTCTACTTGTTTACTTTTTTTAAAAGCCAAATATGCAGACCATTCTCTCAGGAGGGAAACGTGCTCTGACTCATCTCACCTGTATTAATCACAAAAGATGCAGGTTTTGAGAGGCGGTCAGTGTCCCAGTTCCCTAGTTCACTCCAAGAGAGCTCTGGGAGTGGCCAACACGGACGCATCCCGCACAAAGCTAATACAGTTAGGACTTAAGGTCTGGAATGCTGGCACACCCATCCTGATCCTGCTCTCCCAACAAGCAGATGGAACACTCCTGGCAGCAGAAATGGAATGGGGGGCAGGGGTTGGAATGGAACAGGGAAATGGAATGGGGAGTGGGGTAGAGGACCAGGGGCAGACTGGTGTAAGATTATCAACAAGGACCCACTGAGAACTGGCAGACTGGGAACCCACAATTTCAAGGAGGAAGACCAGGAGATTTCAAGCCGATCCAATTGACAAGCAATTTACATTGTTATTAGCGGAACTGTTTACTCTGAAAACACACCTGGTTCCACTCTTCTCGTCTCAGCCTGGGCTAATAAATTCTGACACTTAACAAAAGATCTAAGTGATGCTTACAGTCTTCGGTTCCAGCTCAGCACCACCTGAGACAGCTAACACATGGTGAATTAGAAATCCAAATTCCCAAAGGAGACTGGCTTTCTTATTTAAAATCCAGATCAGGAGAACAGACAGAAATACCTTAATTATTTGTAACTGAACCCCTTCATCAGTCTGAGGGCCCTGAAAACAGTTGCAAACGGTTTCAACAATCCTGTCGATAAGCCGCTTCCCGGGGGCTCCGCTGTCGGGGGCGTTGCCGGTGATGTGTCCATACGCGATGAGTTTCTGGATGCAGAAAGGACAGACAGGAAAAGTTTCTTCCTGACCAGGACTGAGGCTGCCCATGGCAGCAAAAGAGGTGCTTAACTTCTGGTCCCCGCAGGTCCCTCTGCTCCCCGGGGGCACGGTGGGCACAGCCACCCTGTGGGCGCGGCCATCAGCCTGTCTCCTATGCAGGGGAGCCTCAGGGCAGTGCGGAACAGGCAAGGTGCCCAACAATCGCCAGGACACAACCACTCGAGTGAAGGACTGAGGGACTAAAATCTATACAGAACAGAGATGGGAAGTCATCAGTGGGAAACGGGCAGTGATTGCTCATGAGCCCAGCGTTCCTTCCTGAAGTGATAAAGACGGTCCGGAATTTGATTGTGGCGATGGCTGCACACCTCTGTCGATGTAAAAAATTCACTGAACTGCACACTTTCAATAGGTAACCTGTGTGCATATAAAGCTTATCATGAGCTGTTAAAAATCCGTATGTATACATTTTTCTTTTTAAAAGGAAAGATACCTAGGAAACAAGTGTTCATGTGTCTTGCTTGAGGGGACACTCAATTCTGCACCTATATCATCAGACATGTGTCAACCCCATAGCCAAAGAGGTGAGGGGTCACTTGGGCCATGCCCTCTTGATCACGCGACAGACTGGGTTGGACTGAGGCTGCCTTTCTTTTCCTTTTTTTAATTTTTTTAATGCTTTTTTTTTTTTTGAGAGAGAGACAGAGAGACAGCACAAGCAGGGGAGGGTCAGAGACAGGGGGAGATACAAAATCGGAAGCAGGTTCCAGGCTCCGAGCTGTCAGCACAGAGCCCAACGTGGGGCTTGAACGTGAGATCATGACCTGAGCTGAAGCTGGAAGCTGGACGCTTAAATGACTGGGCCACCCAGGTGCCCCTGAGAGGCTGCCTTTCAAACGCCTGTGCCACCTCACCCATGACCTGGATTTCACCACAATCTGAAAGCTGGAAAGGAACTCAAAGGTCAGGGGCAGGATGATTTCCAAGCCTGCCTGAAACTCATAATCACCTGAGGGAGCCCATTACACATACAGATTCCTGAACCTCAACTCGGACCTGCTGAACTCTAACTTCTGGGGTAGAGCCTGGTAATCGGTGTTTTTCTCCCCGCCGTCCAGGTTATTCGGATGACTGACCAGATAAGGGAATCACTCATCTGACACAGCCTCTCTAGGATGTGACTCCTAAGGCATTCTCTGCTTCCACTGACTTAAAGACTCTTTAAAAATGCTGTTCTGTTGTTTAACCTTTTCAGCTCCTGATCTGTCATATCCTTGCCTCCACGCACACAAAATGGCACAAGGTCCTGAGATTCTCTACGCTGCTGCCACTCCCATGCCAGGATGCCCTGCCGCTCTGCAGAGGCCAGGCTCCGTTCCTCACGAGCTTCCCCCATTGCCGACTGTGCCAGCAGCGCCATTCAGGAAGCGGAAACAAACAAGAGAGCGGCTGGGAGAACATGACGCCGCCAGATTGCAGGACTGACTGAGCCAGAGAGGCTGGCATGGCCTCTGCTCATCAGTCCAGCCCCAGAGGTCACCACACAGGGGCAGGGGGTGGGGGCAGGAGTGGGGAAGGTGCAGGGGTGGGGGTGCTCATATCTGTTTCTGAAAGACAGCTCAGCCCTGCCCCCCGCCCAGCCCCCGCCACAGGCTTGCAGGGAGGGCAGCGCTGGCTGCCTGGCGAGCGAGCTCCGGTGCCTGACGCTGCTTATGCCTCGCTCCTCATGGGTGCATAAGCCCATCTGGAGCACTGCGTTGTAAGTGGGGTGGTTATGAACTCCCCAAGTGTGAGTGTTAACAAGTACACAGAACCCGACACTGATACTGCATAGCAAGGGCAGAGGGGATACTTGATTCAAACAGGAGAAAGGACTAGAAGTCGTCTCTCTCCTCTACAGACTCCTGAGAGTGCACATTTCCCTTCAAAGTTTAAAGCAACACTTTACTCCCTTGTCTGTGCAGTGACACAGGCCAGAGGAAAGAGTTCCCGCGACCTTCCAGTCCTGCCTTCTCACTCCTCGTGGCAAATACTGCTCTGGGCACTGGGGGTACAACAGGGAGTAAGATGGTCCTACTTCTCACGGAGTGTGTATTCTCGCAGGCAGGGGCGGACCAAAGCCAAAAGTCCTGGCTGGGACCCCTGGGGCCCTGTCTGATTTGTAGGTATCTTAAAAAGAGCAGGTTGCAGTGATCAGGCTTAAGACTATCTCATTCTTGGAAAATACAAACTGCACGTGTGTGTGCATGCACGTGCACATTTTTGTGCACGCACAGAGAAAAGGCCTGGAAACGTGTCGGAGGCCCAGCAGTACGAGCGTGCCTGGCAAGCCCACTTGAGGAAAGTGCTTTGCCTGGTGAGTGCGGTGGAAAGTTACTGGCAGGTTTAAGCAAAGGACTAACATGTCGTGATGGATTTCTAAAGGCTCCCCCCAGCCCCTGTGTGGAGAACAGGCTGGAGGGCAACAGGCTAGAAGCAGGGGGCCAGTGAGGAGGCTACCGAAGCTGTCCAGGAGGGAGGTGCTGGTGGCGTGGGCTCTGGGAGGGCGACAGAGATGGATGGTAGAAATTCCTGCTTTACCCCTTGTCAGTGCAATGAGATGGGAAGAGGGAAGAGGGCAGCCTTTGGACAGCTGGCTCACTGACCCTTGTGTCTAAGGAAGCTGCCTGCACAGGGATATTCACTGTCACCCTCTCTGTCCATGCCCCTCAGTAGAGCGAGAGCTGAATAAAATGGTGGTATAATACATCACACATCTGTCAAAAGGAATGCCCTGTATCTGCATGTAACAATATAGCCAGGTCTTAAAAACACTGTCGAATGTAAAAAACTGCCGAACACCTGAAACTAATGCTATAGGTCAACTGTACTTTAATACTAAACATTTTAAAAAATTATTCTAAAGAAAAGTATTCAATACATAATGATAAAGAGGAGTGAAGACATGGAAGAGACTGTGGGAGAAACACGGCTGATCTGTGTTTGACAAGCACTGAGTAGTCGTATTTGGGCCCGGTCATCACCTACGGAGGCAGATGACACCGCTGTCACTCTGTGTCCGAGGATCCCAGACCCTGGAAAAGGTTAAAGAACTTGTCTTGGTAACACGTGAAGTCGGCATATAAATGCTAAGCCACCTGTGAGCCACGTCTGTGCTCTCAGCCTTGCCTTATCTGGCTTCTTTATGGACAAAAAGTTGTATTAGGTTGGGGTCATATGACGTTACTGATATTTGAGTTTTTCAGTCCATGAGAATGACAACTGCATGTGGTTCAACCTAAAACAATGTTAAAATGAGAAAGAAATGCCACGTGTCCAACTAACATTCTAAAGATGCAAATAAATTAGAGAAATTTGTCAAATTCATAAAATAAAAACCTACTACTCACAGGCAAGAAAAAAACCATGAAGAAGAGAGGGAAAAATGTATACGACCTACATAGGCAACTGGGTTTGGGGCTAGCAGTCCAAGGGACATCAGTCTGATCTCTCTCTTTTTTAAAGTGTTTATTTATTTTTGAGAGAGACAGAGTGCAAGAAGAGGAGGGACACAGAGAGAGGGAGACACAGAATCCAAAGCAGGCTCCAGGCTCCGAGCTGTCAGCACAGAGCCCGATGTGGAGCTCAAACTCACAAACCTTGAGTTCGTGACCTGGGCCGAAGTTGGGCACTTAACTGAGTGCCCCCGGCCTTACCTTTAAAGTTCTTTAAAAAATGTTTAAAAGAAAATGTAATCAATATACAACTTTGATAATTATGACCGGATTTTATTTTTAATTTTTAAATGTTTATTTAGTTTTGAGAGAGAAAAAGACAGAAACAGAATATGGGGGGAGGGGCAGAGAGAGAGAGAGAGAGAGAGAGAGAGAGAGAGAGAGAGAGAGAGAGAGAGACAGAATCGGAAGCAGGCTCCAGGCTCTGAGCTATCAGCACAGAGCCTGATGCAGGGCTCGAACTCATGAATTGTGGGTTCGTGACCTGAGCCAAAGTCAGGTGCTTAACTGACTGAGCCCCCCGGACGCCCCTAAGAAGGATGCCTTCAAATGCCCAGAGCAGAATGTAGATATGTCTGCGGCTGTCTTCAATTCTGCCAAACCAACCTTTACCCCTGGACACTGGCCATTTCCAAGAGGGAAGTTACCTCTCCCACACTGGGAAAAGCCAGTCAAACAGGCTTTGCACGGGCAACCTCCAAGAGGAAATGAATTTCATTCAGTTTTCCAGGGAGTACTGGGTCACTTTCTAATGTCATAAAAAGGACAACATATTTTGCATTTTGTATACTAACCAAAGAAATTCAAGTATACCTATTAAATCACAGAGAACTTCCATTCTTAAAACAAAACAAAACAAAACAAACAAACAAAAACCAGAAGAGGCAACCATGTGTCATCGGCTTACAACTCAAGTCAGGACAGTGGGCTGAAGGAGAGCATGAGGTCGGTGTTCCCGGTCCAGAGTTCTACAAACAGACTTATTTCCAGGAAAATATAGAACATACAATATAAACAGTATATTTTTAATGAGAGAGGCCAAAACCACAGGGTAATAGTTAGGACGGGTGGTCAGCAACCTTTTTCTGCAAAGAACCAAATGTTTAGGCTTTGCAAGCCACCTGGTCTGCTCCAACAATTCAACGCGGCTGTGGCAGCGGGAAAGCAGCCAGAGGTAACACATGAACCCCTGGCACAGCTATCGCTGTGGACCGAATGTCTGTGTCCCCCGTTCCTACGTTGAAGCCTCATCCCCGATGAGACTCAGGAGGAGAGCCTCTGGGGGGTGATTAGGTTTAGGTGAGATCGTGAAGGCGGGGTCCTATAAGAAGAGAAAGGGATGTAATGTGCTCTCGCTGCCATGTGGGAACTTGGCTGTCTACACATCAGGAGGAGGTCTCTTACCAGGAACTGAAGCGGCTGGCCATTGATCCTGCACGGCCCAGCCTCCAGAACTGAGGGAAGTAAATGCCTCTTGCATAAGCCACCAAGTCTGTGGTGCTCTGTTAGGACAGCCTGTTAGATTCAGGCAGCTGTGCTCCAGTAAAGTATCATTTACAAAGGCAGGTAGCAGGCAGGATTTGGCTTACAGCTGTAGCTTAGGACTCCTGGTTAAGAATTCAGACAGGGGAGGGGGAGTCCTAGATGCCCACTCAATTCCACCACTTCCTGGGCAGGGGAGCTCAGTAGGGTGGTCACTTTACTCTTTAAGCCTCCGTTTCCTCCGTTTTGAAATGAGGACGAGCGTTAAGTCAGCAGAGGGGTGCTGGGAAGACCAGACACGATGCTGCAGACATGGTGGACGGAGCGCCTGGCCCAAGGCCCGGCACGGGCTGAGGACTCGGCACCCATTAGGTACCGCTCTTTGTACGTCAGTAACGTTAACTCTCCGCACCAGCTCCAGAACTAAACCATAACATGAGAAGGAAACAACTAAAGTTAAACTTATGCCAAATTTCCTCAGAAAACTTCACGGCCACAAATATTTTAGGATAGAAGCAGGACTTGGGACTGCCATTTAAGAATTCTTGGCTCACAGTATGTTTCACACAGGATAAGCTGTACAGAATTATGTTGAATGAGCAAATGGCTTTTCATTTGGAAGAACTGCTTCCATGAAGAAACTGTCACCAACTTTCAGGCACAGACATATCAAAGACGCGAGATTAATAGGGTAAATATTAGACCACGGATGCCAAAAACGTGGCATGCCCACTGCCACTTGGCCGTCCGCGCCTCAGCAGACAGACCCACTCCATCACAGTCCTTCCTCAAGAAACCTGGACGAAGCTGCAGAGAGCTCTTCAACATGGCTTCTGAGCAATTACAGAACCTGTTCGCTATACCTTCTAGAAAGTACTGGTAAACTGTGGGCCTCTGAATCTAATCTTTTACTTTATCAAGCTTTTTTCATTGATGCAGGTTGCTTGCCGAGGTTAAGAATCAAAGTGAGGTAACCACAAACCTCAAGAGTAGATCTTAAGAAAAAATACAAGAATGCTGGACCAGGAGGAATTAAGAAACCCAAGTTGTAGTCCTGTTTCCGACTCTCATACCTACGTATTGTTGACCAAGTCACGTTAACTTCCCTACTCCTGCTTCTTCATCAATCAAAGGGAATTTATAACAAGGTCACTGTGAATCTAATACAGTCGGTCCTCACTGGTCCCAGATCCTGTATCTGCAAGTGTACCCACTCACTAAAACTTACTTGTAAACCCCAAATCAATCCTTGCGGCACTTTTATAGTCATATGTGGGGACGCCTGGGTGGCTCAGTCGGTTAAGCCTCCGACCTCGGCTCAGGTCAGATCTCACGTTCGTGGGTTCGAGCCCCGCGTCAGGCTCTGTGCTGACAGCTAGCTCAGAGCCTGGAGCCTGCTTCCTGCTCTCTGTCTCCTTCTCTCTCTGCCCTTCCCCCTCTCATGCTCTGTCTCTCTCTGTATCAAAAATAAATAAAACATTAAAAAAATGTATAGTCATTTGTGGGCACATGCAAAGCAGGGAGAAAACGGCATCACCGTGCACACGGTCCCAGCTGAGCTCAAACAGGGAGGCACTGGCTTCTCGTTTCAGCTCTTGGCCTAAAAGCAGTGTCTCTTCTGTGGCCCATCTCATGCCTTGTTTTTTGCATTTCTGTTCATTCTGTTGTGTTTTTTTCTGCCATGTAAAATGGCTCCTAAACACTCTGCTGAAATGTTGTCTATCATTCCTAAGAGCAAGAATGCAATGATGGGCCTTATGGAGAAATACGCGTGTGAGCTCAGCTTTCTTCAGGCACGTGTGACAGCACTTCGACTGTGAGGTCGGTGTTAATAAATCAGTAACATATGTTAAATAAGGAGTCTTCAAACTGAAACAAAGAACAAACTTATGTACTGACTTATGTATTAATCAGTTGATGAGCACGCTGAGGCCAGAGGCTCACGGGAACCCTACTCTCTACTTCCTGTGGGAACAAGGGTCCAGTATTTGCTTATTCGGGATTCGCAGGGACTTTACGGGACATTACCACAAATGACGAATATTGCTTTTGTCTATTTCCCTACTTGATATTATGAATTTTAACGCCATCAAGAAAGACGTGGCATAAAAATACCGCATGTGCCCATGTATACCAACTATTCCAACAAATCCTAAAGGTTTCGGTTAGAAAAGTACATGTAAGCGAGCACAACAAAACATTTCTAGGGAAACACATTCTTCTCTTAGTCGAGGAGCCCAGATCTCTTACCCTTCCCTCCCTCGTGAGACCTCCATACAGAGTCCACTGGACTGCTCGCCTCCGCACTGCCTCAGAGGCCCCGTTGCTGGGAAAGGACCCCCGAAGGCTTGGAGAGCCCCCCTGACACCAGCGAGTTTAGACCCGGTACCTGCAAGCAGTCGAGGGATGTGCTGACCACCCGGGGGGACTTGGACTGGCAAGCGAGCTCAAACGGAAGGAAATACTTGTCGGCTTCGATGAAGTTTGCCTTCGGTGGGGCAGCAGCGCCAAGCCTAGGGAAGAAGCAGGAGAGGCTGGAGACGGGAAATGAAAAGAAAGGTTGCTTTTCTACACCTCACGCTAACCTCCTGACCCACGTGACATTTGACTGAAAGTGGCTGCAACTGCATCTGCGGGCCCGGCCAATTAAAAACTGAAACACATGCATTAGGACAAAAGAACAAAGTGCCACATGCAGAGAGCAAGGTGTCTGACTGATAAGCCGTGTCGACAGCGTCCGGGAGTCCTGGCATCGGCTACGTCGGGGCCGCATTCTGAAACAGGACCATGAAGACAAGGGGCCGCCACTTCGGGGCAAGCCGTCCTCCTGCCTGAGGAAGGCAAAGGCTCTGCCTCGTCTCTCGAGAAAAGGTACGGCAGCACTAACTTGATCTTCTTTACCCTTTCCTGCAAATGTGCAGTCACTGACGGTAACCTGTTGCCCTGGCATCTGTGCCCGGCACTGTGCTAGGAGAGTGGGCGCTGCCCGTGAGATAAGAAGTATGAGAAAACGCACCCAGAGAGGGGCTCCCGTGGCCACTACCTACTCCCTTAATACCGTACTTCAGCCAGGAGAAGAGCTTACCTCTGCTTTTCTATTTCTGCTTTAATTTCATCTGGGGGGGAAAAAAAGAAGGGCACGTTAAGAGAACGCAATAATTATACAAAGAAAACTTTACTGAAAGATTTGGAAAATATTAAAAGAGTGTTTATGAGAGTTTTAAGAACGAAATGCTGATATGAAGCAACACAAAGTGGTTACAATAACAACAGCTAACACGTACACAGCGGCTATGTGTTACGGGGCACTGCTCTAAGTATACACTTTTTTTTTTTAATAGTTTATTGTCAAATTGGTTTCCATACAACACCCAGTGCTCTTCCCCACAAGTGCCCTCCTCCATCACCACCACCTCTTTTCCCCCCTCCCCCTTCCCCTTCAACCCTCGGTTCATTTTCAGCATTCAATAGTCTCTCAGGTTTTGCATCCCTCTCTCTCCCCAACTCTGTTTCCCTCTTCCCCTCCCCCAGGTCCTCCATTAGGTTTCTCCTGTTCTTCTGTTAGACCTATGAGTGCAAACATATGGTTTCTGTCCTTCTCTGCCTGGCTTATTTCGCTTAGCATGACACCCTCGAGGTCCATCCACTTTCCTACAAAGGGCCATATGTCATTCCCTCTCATTGCCATGTAGTACTCCATCGTGTATATATACCACATCTAAGGATAGACTTTTAGTTTACTTAATCCTCACAACAATCCTACGAGGAGGGGCGGACTATCTCCGTCTTATCTACAGCGGGCCTTCTCAACCACGGCACTGCTGACATCTGGGGGCAGCGAATCCAGCCCGGGGCTGGCCAGCGCACAGCACAATGCTGGCGGCATCCCCGGCTTCTACCAGGGGGATGCCCGTAGCAGCCCTCTGCGGTCCGCAAAACCAGAAATGTCTCCAGACGTGGCCAACTGTCCCCTGGGGCAAAACTGCCCCCGTTGAGAATGATGGATTTAGAGGAGAAACCAAGGCACAGAAAGGTGAGGAAACTTGCCCCCTGTGACATATCAGGAACCGGGGAACCAGAATTTGAATCCAAGCATTTTGGCCCACAACCCAATGTTCTAGCTGCTTCCCTATTGTGCAAAATGCATGGTAAGGATAGCTACCAGGATATGGTGGTAATACTGTAACATTTCAACTGTGCAAAAATATGTATAGGAGATTGGCAACAAACAACAAAAAGCTGTCTTAGGAGAATGACTATTTTTTCTTTTTTTCACATTTTCTGTAAGCAGACATACTTTGTTATTTTTACAGAGGAGTTTTTTTTAATTGAGGCAAACACACCATAAAACTTACCATCTTAACCATCTTAAGTATACAGCCCAGTATGTTCAGGACGCTCATACTGTTATGCTAAGGTACATAAAATGTTTTATGAATTAATAACACATCTTTACCGTGGAGGTTGTAACACCTACAGTTAGGGTTTCAGAATAAAGTGTCATTATTCACAAATCGCAATCTCAGATAGTCTTATTTCCAGGAGAACACGGTTTTGTGCCCTTGAAGCAACCGAACGCCCCGTCTAAATCCGGAGAGAATTCTCCCCCATTCTCTTGGTCAAATGTATGTCACAGGCGTGACATTACCATCAAGCCAGGCCACTGAAGTCAGTCTGCTGTCTACTAAGGTCATCTCCAAGAGCAGCCTTCTCCATACAATCTGGAGAGAACCAGCGGCTGGATACGGCATTGGTTACCCCAGCAACACAGTTCTGGACATTATAAACCTCCTTTTCTTGGACAACCCTCATCCTAGACTGAACGAGGAAGTGAAAACTGGACCAGAGTCACCAGAGGTGCCAATTTCTAGCCTTTAAGCCAATCTTCCAAAGTCTTCTTACTGTTCTCATTAGATAACGGGGGAGAAACACCCAGATGACCAACATCAAGCATTTTGCTCGTGGACGTAAGGGCTGTGACACACAGAGTCTGTTCCAGAGAGCTCTGTGGCATGGTTCCTTCCCTTCTGGGACAAGAATCCACTAAGGAAGTGGCTGTGGCTTCCTCCAGTGGAGGCCCCCAGGCTGTGGGAATCGCTCAGGAGAGCCGTCGAGCCCGGGTCATTGGTAGCCAAGTTTTCAGCTGGCAGAAATCTGTATCCATAACACCAAGGCTTTGCTTGGTGCTTGGGGTCACGTGCGACATGCCAGAGGCACACTGCTGCTCAAATGCAATGCATGGTCTCCTTTTCAACACGGCTACCTTGTCAGAGTTTAGATGTTAAATATACCTGAAGCAGTCAGGCCTTCACTAGAGTCCGAGCTGGCCTCTGTGCTCCAAAACAATTTGTTTTGAAGCGTCACCGATGCCAGGTCACTAATGGATGAAGCAATCACCAGGAATGCGACTTAGTCACTGAGGCATCATGGGTAATAAAATCAAGTGCAGAGGTTACACACTCAAAGACCTATGGCGGCCAGGCAGTGAACGTCAAGGAGAGGCGTGGGTGGGTTTAAGACATTAGGGGAAGGGAGAACCCCCCGCACTCTACACACAACAGAGCCTCAGTCCCGGCGGAGCCCAGGAGTGCCAGCTGTTCTGATCTTTCCAGAGGTCAAAACCTGGATTTTAAGTGAAAGTTTGACTGTAAGCCAAAGCAACCTTCATTCTTTTTTAAATTATTATGCTCACATGAAACTAGTTTGCAGGCTTCCCTGATGCTAGCCCACTAGTTTGCAACCTTTGCTTTATCGATTAGGAAAAAAAGTCGAAGAAACTGTACTTCACTGGCTGAAAAGTTAACTGCTGGGGACAAAAGTGGCCTCTAAGGACTGCGGCCAGCACTATGAAGACAAAACACCCCGTTTTACAGCAGCTAAAATGCTTCTCAACCAAAAGGCAACCAAGAAGCGAGAGGACCAGGGATCAAGGCCCAACTCCACTACATTTTACAGATGAAAAACAAGACTCAGAGAAGTTACAGGCTAGTAAGTGGTAGAGCTGGAACTTAAATCCAGGAAATTAAGGCCCTTGGTTCATAACCCTCTGGGTACCCTGGCTCCCGAATAAGCACCCAGAATCTCCCGGCAAACTACAGATGCAGACCATAAATGTCGGTTGTGCTCTCGCTCATACAGGCTGTGATTACTGCAACCACAGTTCGAAGCCCCAGTGTTTGGAGCGCTCGTGAGCAGCATCTGGCCTCGGGGAGGCTGTGCAGAACCTCGACTCTGGACTCTCCCAATCTCCCTTCCGGGCCTCCTGCGGCAGGGCCACCATGAGGGCGCGTCCTGGTTTCCCAAAGAACTGAACACGGGCCAGAGTGACCTGCGGCAGTGAGGGAAGAGCGCAGCCTACACAGCGATCAGTCCGTTGCTGCCGATGGCTACTGCCAAAGGCCAAGACACAGAGGCCACAAATCATACATTTGCAGGTTTTCTTCAGTTTCTTACTTTATACTTACACGTATTCCCCCAAGAGTTAGGAATTGTTGCACTCTACACCATTCTTAAGGAAGGAAAATTTTGAAAAATTCTCTTCATTGGGCACAGCAGGAATAGATGATGGGAAGCCCCTGGTGGCTGGGGGTAGGGGGCGCTGCCTGAGCTGACCTACCTTTGTTTTGACAGATCAACCTGGCGGCTGTTTTGAGTATGAAGAGGAGGGCGGCCGGGACAGAAGCAGGGTTACTGTCAGTAACCCAGGCAAGCAGTAATGGGGGCATGGACCAGGATGGAGTCCTGGGGGAAGGTGACGTAGTATCAGAACCACATGAAAGCACCATTTCTGTATGCAGGAAATGGCCACATGTAGTATTTCATATGGCCTGACCTAACAGTTGGCTTCTGGCTATATTTGGATACTATGGTGTATTTTTCCCATTAAAAAGAAGCAGAAAAAGAAACAGAGACAAGGTGTGTGGCAGGGGGCCTCACAGATAGCTTGACACAGCCCGGTGTGGTGGAGACAGGAAACATGTTTGAGATTCAGGAAGAAGCAGGTTCAAGGCCTGGCATGAACATCCGTAGGCTGAACGATGCCAGCTGGGCTATTAAGCCTCACTGACTCCCGAGTGCCAACTCTAAGAAACAAGGATGACGAAGAGCAGCCCCCTGCGCTCCACAGACTGCACCCAGGCCACTGGGTGCAGTACTTCTCTCGACCAGCCCATGAGAGAGGTCTGTCAGATCAGTGGCTAAGGCAGGGTCTGGTCTACAGCAGGGAGTCAACCAAGTGACAGTTCTCTTGCTCTTTTCTTAAAAGAGGAGTCAGAAATAGGGTAAGACCTCTAGCACTATCGGTGGAGCCCAGCAGCGACCAGGGAAAAAGGAAAATGAGGGGCAGGTACCAATGCCCAGGAAGCCAAGAGCACTCTTATCCCATAACTGTTACACAGGTGAGGAATCCGGGCACACCGCCGAAGTCACCTGCCCACCAGCACAGCCACCAAGTGCCACCGCGTCACACCCAGGCTGTCTGCTCCAGAGCCAATACTCCAGAAGCCCTCAGTGATGAGACGGAGGAGGCGGCCGGGTGAAGAAAGAGAGCATACGGCAGGGCACACCTGCTCTGCTTTATTGCTCCACATCTTAACAGGCATTGCCTTCCCAACGGCCAACTGGGCAATCAGCAGCCATAAACGAGCAGGCTGGAGAGGAGGGACGCCTGAGTGGGGCGGGGCAGCTTCCCCTGAAAAGCCACACTATCTTCCTAGGAAATCCTTCCTGGGCATGGCTGCCATCTACCCACCTCTGGGTCAGACCCCTCCCCCCATTCAGGAGTGACTCTGGCACCAGCCTCTACTCCACTCCCGAGTTGAGTCCAAAAACGACCCTCATCAACTTCAACAGTCCCATCACTGGTCAACTCACCCAGAGACCCTCAACGTCCCTGCAAACCTTCAACCCTCCCCACACATCTAACCTGCTACACACCCCTACCTCCTATGCAAACCAAGGCTACCCTCAATTCCTAAAACTTCTTCTCCAAGGACCCCCTCTCCCCCGTCAAGCCGGCCTAGTGAGGCTGCTCACACTCTGAATCTTGTCCCTCTATGGAGCGCTGGTACTTCCAGCTCCTTCTGGACCCATGCCCTCCATCTCCTTTTCTTCCAGCCGACCTACTCAACTGCTCCCAGCGGGGCCTTTCTTCGGCCTGTCAGATCTTGACAAGGCCAACACGTTACTTCAGTTCCCAGGATGGGTCCCATTAGCAGGACTGTTACCAGAATGGTAGGTGATCAGTAACCGTTGACTCTCTCTGACCTTTAGTCTTTAATGTCTGGCAAAATCCCAAGCTTAGATTATAGTACCATCTCCTTCTGACCTGTCTCCACCTAACAACCAGACCTCTGACAATGGGGCAAGCTGGAAGGGCCAGAGAGCCGTAACTGCCAACCATAAATGGAACCCTGAATAATGCCAGCTGGGCCCGTCTCCTCTAACCTCCCCAAACCACTACTCCTTTCTCTGCTCTTCTCAAACCCCCCATGTCCCTCCTAACCAACCACCAGTCCTCTTTACTCACCACCCCCGAAGTGGCCTCCTATTTCAAACAAAGATCAGAAGGCACCACAAGGAGACTTCCTCAGCTTCTGGTTAGAGAACCTAACTGGTTCTATACCCAGAATTCCACTCTCTCCTGCCAGAAGACAGGGTCCAGTCCCTCCACCTCTGCGGTCGCCCATCCCTACCTGCCTCTCGGGAACGTCATGCTCTCCATTTCACCTAAAATCTGACCGCTTCTCACGGTGCTGGGCCACCACCACTGTCATCCGCGCTGCTCCAGCTCCTACCCTTTCCTCCTACCTCACATCCTTCTCCGCACAGCTCACAGTGGCCACAGGGATTCCCTTAAAATGTAAACAAGATTACATTTGCTCAAAACAGATTATCCATAACCCTTATGATGTAAATCAGATTACATCTGCTCCTTTGCTCAAAACTTTCCACTGGCTTCACATCTCACACTGAGTAAAATCCAAAATCTTGACCTTGGCCTCCAAGCCTCTGTAAGATCTGGCCCCCTGCCATCCCTCTGATCTCACCCCCCCTCGCCCCCCCCCTGCCTGCTGGGGACATGTTCCAGTTTGAGGGACTTTGCAACGGCTATTCCTGTTGCCTGGAAGCCCCTCCCTCCCCCAGATATGCGCAGGGCTCACTCCCTCACCTCCTTCAGTTCCCTGTTCCCATGTCACCTTCCCTCACCACCCAAAACCGCCACCTCTGCCCCTCCTTTATACTCTCCTCACCTGCTTCACTTTTCCACTTTACCCTGGTTTTATTTTTCTAATCTCTCTTCACAGTACTCCCTGCCCTTGACATATTATTTATCAGTTCATTTGTTATCTATCTTCCCCAGGAGAGTATAAACTATGGTAACAGAGACTTTTGTCTGTTCTGATCACTGCTGAATTCCCAGCACCTGGAGTTCCTGGGCAGAGAGGAGGCACTAGGTATTTGTTGAATGAATAAACTGTCCTTTCTCTTTCCTGCATTATTTAACCTCTCACTCAACTGGCTCCTTCCCAAGTTTAAACCTTTAGACAAAGAAAAGATAAGACAAAAAAACCTTCCGTGATCCACACCTCCCTCCTCCCCTTCACACCAGAGCCAAGTTTGGCGAAAGAGCTGTCCATGCTCACTGCTTCTTTCCACACACGCCCCGGCCTACTCCAGTCTGGCTTCACCTTCACGGAACACCGTACCACCAAAGGAGGTCAAACCAAGGTCACCAGTGCCCCGCATGCTTCTCAGTCTGATGGACATTTTCCCACTCTCCATCACCCTGACCCCCCTGGGCACTTGACCTTGCCGACGTCACCCTCCCTGAAACGTTCTCTGCTCGGTCTTCATGGGCACACATCCTCGTCCGCCCTCTGCTTCCTGCCCCGACTGTGCCCTAGGGCCTCTGCAGCTGCTTCCTCTGCCCAGCCAGGCAGGGGCTCCTGAGGCTCAGGGGGATCCTCGGGCTCTTCCTCCCTACACGCTCTCCCAAGGCCACCGCATCCTCACCGACACCTTCAGCTGTCACCCAGGCTCTCCTGACCCCCGAATCACGACCTCCAGCCCTGGCCTCTCACAAACATCAGGCCCGTCCGTCCATCCACCCGCTGCCCACTCCACCTGCCCAACTGGATGCTCAAAGGCAGGGGAGCCTCGACACATCAAGTCCCTGCCCAGGTCACCCTCCTGCGCCCACACTCCCGCCTTGGGCAACGGCCTCGCCATCCCGCCAGGCGGGTGAGTCACAAACTTAACAGCCACTTACCAACCCGTTTCCTGATCCACGGTTCTCATCCGATCCAGACAGGTTTGGTCAGCTTCCCCTTCACACACTCGCCTTGCTGGGCTTCTGTCCTCACCACTCCAAGGCCAGGCACTGACATCTCACCCGGGGGACGGGAACTGCCTCCTCACTGTCCCTGGGCAATCCCTCTGGTCCTCTCTATATGCTCTGAACACAGCAGCCCGAGTGACCCTTCCATAGCACTAACCTGGTCACCACGCCCCCTTCTCCCGCGCTTACTCTTTATCAGCGTTGTCTCACTGCTTCCGTTCTGAAAATCAAACTCCTCACCACGAAAACGTTGGGCTCCTGCATGGTGGGGCCCTGGCCACCCTCCTACCTTATTCTCAAACACTCTCCCCTTTCATTTATCATGCTCCAACCACACAGTGGCCTCTTTCAGTTTTTTTTTTTAAATTAAAAAACCATGTTTTTTCCTATTGTGAGATAACTGTGGATTCACTTTTTAGCTTCCTTAATAGTTGCACTCCCCCCGCCACAGGGCCTTTGTACATGCTGTTCCCACATCCTGCCAAAATGCCTGTAACGCCAACCTATTTTTTTTAAGCTTTTATTTTTAAGTACTCTCCACACCCAACATGCGGCTTGAACTCACACTCCCAGAATCAAGAGTCACTCCACTGAATGAGGCAGCCAGAAGCCCCGCCCACCTACTTAATTCGTATTTATAATTCAAATCTCAAGACTTTCTCAAGGAAATCTTCCCTCTCCCCTTTCGTTCACTCCCCTGCAGAACCAGGTTTCTCTCCTTCATAGGACTTTTTAGGTTAACTTTTTTTTACGTTGATCCAGAGGATGTGATCATTGCACTAATGCACTTCTTCCCCATTAACTGCAAACTCCATGAGAACAGGGCCCTTGTTTGTTTCCCTTGCATCATGACACCAAATGTGACACCCAAATAAATATCTTCTCAGTGAATGTCACCCTTGTTTAGTCAACAGACAAAAGGACCATATACAGAACAAATATGCCCTAACCACTCCCTGGAACGGAGGAAAAATTTAAGAATTTAACAGCACAAGAAGGCTGTTCTCCCCACACATCTATTAAAAACTTAACAAAATACCTTTAATTAAAAAAAGTAAAAGACTTATTTACAACCAGGACAGTAGACCGAAAGAAGCTCCTTTAGGAAGACTCTGGGAATTGAAAACCGTCAAGGTTTTCTAAGACAACCTTGCTGGAAAGAAAGTCAAGTATTTTCCTGGCAGGCCCCTTAAGCCTGGTGAAACTGGGGAGGACTAAATACGGTTCTGAGCTATTTATATAGGAAACTCCATGTACTTGCTGATTAGGTACACGTTTTCACAAGTCTGCTCTTTTCCATAAAGAATAGTCTTACTGTTTTCCCAGCACTGCTTACAGAGTCTCCCCAGAGATTTCCAAGTCCAGGACGGAGCTCAAAATTCATCCATCCGCTTGCTTCCCCAGCACCGAAATGTCAGAGACTAGAAAAACGTCCATAGACCAACTAATACGGGAGGCAGAGAAGAGCAAGCCTTCAGTTTCCTCTCCTTTAAATACGGCTAATCCCAGTGCCTCTAAATTTTAGCAGGCCATCTGTTGGCACCACGTGTGTCACTGACTCCACTACACTGGTTCACTTACCCTTCACAGTAATCCTGGGACAAAGGTATTATCACCTTGAGCATTTCAGGAAACTGAGGCTCAAAGAGGCTAAACTACCAGCCCAGCATCTCAGAACGAACCAAGAGGCAAAGTTTCCAACTCAGCTTTCAGTGAATTTTCTGCCGATCCAATAAACAAACAGTTTTCAATAATCAAAATCCAACTTTTAGATGCTGCTTCTAGGCAGATGGCCCCTTCCTGAAGAATCATCATAAAGGTTTTCAACAAAAAGTCACCTGTCAGGGTCCTGGGTCCTGGTATTTCTCAAAACATTAATCTGCACATGTAAACAAAACGTCTCAACAAAACATCAGAATTTGCCAAAATTAAAGTCTTCATTTTGTATTCCAACAGAAAGCCTTACTTTATTTGCTATGACAACTTAGGGATGGTTTTTATATTTTTCAAATTTTGCACTTCAGTTCTTGCTAGTGGTGAGAACAGTTATTTTCAACACATCAAAAATTAGAATAACCACAACATCATATGGAGGACAAAAGCAATTCACTGTTTATCATGTGGACATGTAAATGCTGACCTTTTCTTGCACAGTAACGTACAACTAAGATCTCTGAGCTTACTCCCCTAACTGGCTTCTTCCCAAGGACATTTGAGCCCATTCAAGTCTCTTCTATTTTAAAAAAATAAGAAGAAAAACCCTGCCGGGATCCACGTCTCCGGCCTCCCCTTCACACCGCGGCCAAACTCTGGAACACAGTTGTCTGTGCCCACTAATTCCTCACCTCCCACTCAGGCTTCAGCCATTCCATTCTGGTTTTCTCCTTCGCTGTGCCACCCGGACAGCTCGGGCTAACACCGCCAACGGCCTGCGTGCCTCTCAATCCCGTGTACGGAGCAGAGTGGCAACTTTAAAACTGGATTTTATGATTTGTATGTCAGGACGGGGCACGTGTCATCTCCGTTTCCCGCCTGGTTGTGCAGATGTGGGTAAGATGTTCTCTGGGCCCCAGTTTCCCTTTGCCTGCTGTACCCAAAGACAGACACCGACTGATTACATGTGACACCCCAGAACTAATCGAAGGCAGTTTACTGGTGACAAAGAGAGAGGTCATAAATCAGAAAGCTTAATAACTCAAATGAAGCTTACGGGCCGTCGGCTCTTTACCCCCATTTCTTTCTTCCCATGACTTCCTAAATTAAAGTAAACCGAAGATAGATGCAGCAAAAAGTTGTGTGTGGGGGGGGGCGGGGGGGACGCTGTCATCTTTGTGACTACAGGCTTTCAACTATATTCCCACGTTCAATGATCTCTCTACTCACCGAATGCTTTCACTTAATGAAACTTCAGAACTGTACTGCAGTGCAATTATCGTTTAAAGACTCCACTGAGTATTTTACATACGATAACTTTCCTACAGAGAAGCGGCACCGCAGGGCAGGACTGGTGCGGATACTGGGCTCCGGGGCCAGCCTGCAGTGTTCCACTCTGGCTCCAGTGCTGCCTGCTTGAGGGACGCTGGCCAACGTCTCTGGGCCCCACTGAGGATAATAACAGTAGGAACTAAACTGCAGCAAAGCCATGGCATGGTGCCTGGAACACAGAAATGCTCAGTACATGGTAGATATCACTAGTTATTACGTAACATGTGATTTTAAAAAGTCACTCAATTGCGTGATAATGATGCATCAGCGGAGCTTCCTCAGAGTAATAAATGCTCCGCTCCGGTGAGGCAAGCCGCTAACGGGAGAGGCAGTGCCCGTGGGGGGACAGGGAGCAGATGAGACTTCTCTGCACCTTCTGTGCCATTTCGCTGTGAACCTAAAACTGCTCTAAAAAAGAGTCTATTTAAAAAAAGAAATCACTTATTTCATACGAAAACCATATAGATATGCTTGCTATTCTTTTTATATTTTCTTGATAATGACTAAGAATGACACCAAGTAATTACAGAGCACTCAGCCCTTACTTGGCACTTGGCGTGGATTAAGTTACGAAATAAGATAATGCATCTCTTATCATATATAGATGAGAAGAGTATTGTTAGAACTCAGCTAACGTTTTCTAGATTTCCAAACAAATTTTTCCATACTCCATTTAAAACGCCCAGCTTATCTCGTCAAGTCTCCAAACTCTAGAATTTATAACTCAGTAATATAATTTAAAGAGAGATCATGGCAGAAAATGGCCCCTTAAGACAGTTATGAAAGGGGGGTTTAAGAATGTATGTGTGCGCCCCAACAAGAAGGCTGGAGGGTTCACGATTATGAAGACACATCAGAGCTTCTTTAACAAGGTAAAGCACACCAATATCCTTGGGGCGATGAATACTCTTTCAGGCTATTTTGATACCCCAGATAAAGGTTGGAAGGACACAATCCCCTAATTGGGCAGTCTACACCTACCTCTGCATTTGGCATTTAGTGCAGATAAATCACTGAGATTTCTCCAAACCTGTTCCATCCTGATCATTGCCGCTTTTACAAGGGACAACCCCTGTCCTCACTGAGCTTTAGCGAGTTAACACTCCGATAAACACAGCCTCCTAGTTGTGTAATTATATTCTTATTTATTGCATCGACAAACCAAATAGAGCAATAAGTCATTCCTGAACGAGGAACCAATGCAGGTTAAGAACCTGAAGCTAGAGCCCTTGTGGGGGGGGGGGGTGTCTGCGGTCTGTCACAGCTTAAATTAATAATCAAAAACAAGAGCTAGCCTTTACAGAGCACCTACTGTGTGCCAAGTTCTTTGCACATATCAACTAACTTCATCTTTACAATAACCCAATGAGGAAGGTATAATACCTGTCTAAGATCACAAAGACGGGAAGCGGAAGGCAAACGACTTGAACCCAGGCAGTCTTAAGCCCAGAGAACACCCTCCTAACCTCCCTACTGTGCAGGCCCTGCAGCCCTGATCCCCTCCCCCGAGACACTACAACAGAGGGAAGCCTATCACGGCTGCTTCCTGTAAGCGCTCTCCACCATCTAAGTACTTCAACTTTGGGCGGTCATTTACTGTTCCTCTTATCAAAATTAATGATAATCTACACGTGGTAATCTCTAAAACGCCAGGCACGTTACAAAACTTCTTATGCACAAGCTCATACACAGGCTTGTTTCTGGGCACAAGACTGCCTGGGGATGCATCAATCGCCATGTACTTTGCTATAGGTTTTCTATTGTTTATAAACAAAAGCAGTTGTTTCTGTTTAGCAGCAAGGACACAATTCCTCTCTTTTTAAAAATGGCCAGTTTGACTCAACACTGTGCATACGTTTCCTTATAAATAGTTCCTATTACCCAACTTGATGACAATGATGAGCCACCATATCCATTTGTTTGCTATTCATTTAACCTATGGTCAAATGACTTCTAATAGAAGTGACTTCTTACAATTTGCTACTAAAACATCGAACGTGCATTCCACAACTTCTGCATAAAGATATGATCCAGAAACAGCTAAAAAGTTCTCAATGTTATGACCCTTTATGACCCATAATACAATTTTATAAGTTGGTTGCAAAACTGTGATAAACAATTTGGTGAAAAGTCTGTGTTGTCTTCTGAAAGACGAATAAAACTTTCCTGCCAAATAGCTAATTTTAAATTTCTGCAACAATACTCTTAAAGTAACATTGAGAGAATAGACTCCAGGCAGATTTCAAAACGGGGTTCTAAGTATTAGGCTTTTGCCTAACAAACTGCTTTGGGGTGCTTATCCCGCATTCCTGATAAAACAATATCCAACAGTTAGCCTTGGTCTTCTGAATAGGAAAGCTTTACAAATCTAAACCTCGGTAAGTTCCTCCAACTGATCCTGGATTTCACAGGACTAACATCTGTTTCCGGATTATCTAAGCAACTACAAGCTCTCAATCAATAGTTCCTGACCCTTGAGGGAGTCTCAGACCCTTCTGAGAATCGGATAAAACCATGAACCTTCTCCCCAAGAAGTGCAAAGTTCACAAGCCCGTTCCTAGGCCCCAAGAGAAGAGTATCAGTTCTGTACCTTACACCAAACATAGTGAGAAAACTGATGGCAACTACAAACTCTCCAACAGAAAATCAAACTTTCCATTTACTCAATTGGTTAGGAAAAAACAGGTCTTTTTAAAGGCAAAAGAGGAACCTTTTAAAACCAAAGGCACTGGGGTGTTGAATGAGCTTGAAGCTAGGCTCTGGTCAAATGTATTGATCCTCAACACCCATAACTCTTCTCCTTAAACTTCACATGGTGGACGCTTCTTGCCTCTCAGTACTCAGCCTAAATGTCACCTTCTCAGAAAGGATTACTTTCTTAACACCCTATCAAAAGCAGTCCACGGGCCCTGTTTATCTTATCTTGCTCTTTTACTTTCACAAAAGCATTTATCAGTATTCAAAAATGTCTCCATAGTTTTGGTTTCCCCTTTTAAAGTATAAGCCCCAGAAGGGCACATATCTTGTCTGGCTTGTAGTGCCCATCACAGCGCCTAGTAGACAGTGAGCATTTGATAAATATTTCAATGATTAAAAGACAGGATGTTGATGCTGCAATCAACTACCACGGTTTTAACTAGCTTTGAGTTAGAGCCCTCTTCCTCATTCCACAATGGGGGTCCATTCAATCAGCACCTACTATGCGTCAGACAGTGCAGGTCCAGGGGATCCAGCAGTGGATGAAACAGACGAGTCTTTCTGCCCTCAAAGAACCTCTATTTCAGTGGATTGCCCGCCAACGAGCAGATCTCTTGCACCTACCTAAGACGTGTGGGATATGATGGAGTTATGGGAGATCCCCAAATGAAAGGAAAACATTCTCCAATCCGGGGCTCACAGAGCAAACCTCAGGGGTTTTGCTAAGCCAATTGAGTAGAGCACTTGCTCTGCTCACATGGGGGAACCCTAACCAGCAGAACGCAGGTGAAGAGAAAACTTGGGGCAAGGACTACTGCTCCTGAGGGTGGTGAGGGGAGGAACCAGGAAACAGGACGGCAAGGTGTCGTGGCAAGAGCCCTGGGCTGGGAGGCTGGGGAGCGCTGGCTGTCACTAACTTGCTAGGTGACCTTGGGCCAGTCTTGAGCTACCAGGACATCAGTTTCCCCGGGGTATAATGAAGGGGTCGGGAGGGTGGGATTCGAGGTCGGGAGAGGTGGAGACCAGGAGGCCGGGCGGGGTAACGGCCGGCGTGGGGAGACCGGCGCGGGGCCGGGCCGGGGCGGCTCACCCACCGAGCGCCACCTGGCAGGCCCTGCGCAGCTGGGAGTGCTGGGGCCGCTTCACCTCCTTGTCGGCTAGGATCTTCTCCAGGGCCCGGGACACGAACATGCTCTTGGTCTGGCTCTCCTGCATGGCCCCGGCCCGGCGGGGGCTGGCAGCCCCGCGGGCGGGCGGTGCGAGCAAGCGCGCGAGAGAGGCTGCGGGCCCGGCGTCCCGGCCAGCACCGGCCGCGTCCGTCCGCGCCGCCCCGTCAGGAAGCGACGCCGCCGCCCCACGGCGCCGCCATGTTGGAGCGCGTCACGTGACCACGTGACTGGCGGGGCCTCTACGGCCGCCGAGCGTCCGTCGACCCCGTGACCCCCGGCGGGGCGGGGCCTGCGGCTGGGGGCGGGGCCCGTGGGTGAGGAGGGGAGGGGCGAGGGTGGAGGAAGGAGGAAAAAACGGTGGGGGAAGCGAATGGGAGTGGGTGAAAGGGGCTGAGAGGGACAAAGGAGAAGTGTGAAGAGGACAGGTAGGGGGTCGACTGGAGGTGAAGGGGTGAGGGAGAGAGGAGGTAGGAAGAGGAGAGTTTAGGAGAAGAGCAGAGGGGAAAGAAGACGAGAATTCATGGACACTCTCGAAACGCAGGATTCCTCCATGCCTGTTGGCAAGACACACACCTTTTACCCAACCGTCCCATCGCTGCACTGCAGCACGCGCCTGGCCGTCCAGTTCGGTGAACTGTGTGTCTAGTGCCACCTCCGTGCACCTCCCTTTGTAGTGTGTCTGTCCATGTTCATCGATCTGTGGTTCTTCACAGTGCTGTGCACGGGGCAGGGGTGTTTGGGGGCGTCTGACAGAGGAAGAAACAGAGATTACCAGTGTCACAAAGCCTACAAGTGAGTGTAAGAGGACAAATTCTGGACCCCGGAGCCCCTTGCAGTCTATCCTACTCCCAGTGATATCCTAACACCCCTGGGGATGTCCCCCAGAGCCCCTCCTCTCATGCCACGTGTATGCTGCAAGGCAGCTGGGGTGCATTTGCGCTCATGCAAGGAGGGCGTCTTTCTCCGAAAGACATGGCATGCACAAATGCTCCAAACATCTCAGGAGGTCCTCCCTGACAGCCTCGTGGACAGGAGCCCCTTCTCTCCCTATTTGGTGTTTTTCACAACACTTCCTGGCCTTTTGCACTTGTTGACTTGTGTGTTGTCAGACTAGGGTGTAGGTGTAGGTCACAAAGGGACAGAGTTCTCCCCAGGGTCTGGTCCGGAGCCAGGTAGAATGTTTCATGGCCATAAATTTCATTACTGTAATGCAACTTGGCCGCTCCTCTCGAGGGAGGTGATGTTTGTTTCTCCACCCTCTTGATTTGCCTCTTGACTGACAGAATGCGGTGAGCCTGTCCTGTGCATTGAGAGGCCTTGGGTGCTCAGGAGCAACCTGAAGGAAGAGCACATGGAAAGAGAGGCCCAGTCATCCCAGAACTCCCAGCTGAGCCCAGCCCCCAGCCAACTCACTAGCTGAATACAGCGGCTTGCGTCACCTCTTGTGAAACCAACAGAGCTGCCCAGCCAACCCACAGAAGAGTGGGAAGCAACACATTATTGTTATGTTACACCACTATATTTGGGAGTTGCTTGTTACACAGCAATCATCATTGAGACACCTCTCAATCCTTATGTGTTGAATGAAAACGTGAACTAATGGATGTGTGAAACTCAAAAAATGCAGTCTATGGGGCACCTGGGTGGCTCAGTCGGCTAAGTGTTTGACTTCAGCTCAGGTCATGATCTGACAGTTTGTGGGTTCGAGCCCCGCGTTGGGCTCTGTGCTGACAGCTCAGAGCCTGGAGCCTGCTTTGGATTCTGTGTCTCCCTCTCTCCCTCTACTCCTCCCCCACTCATTCTCTGTTGTTCTCTGTCTTTCAAAAATAAATAAATGTTAAAAAAAAAATTTTAATGCAGTATAATCCAAGGAGTAACAGGTGTTTTGAGCCCTCCCCCCAACAAGTCAGGCCAAGTCATTTTCCTGCTATAAAACCTACAATGACTCCCAATTGCCTTAGAATTGCCTCTAAGTATCTCACTGTGGCTGACTTCTCTGCCCTCACTTCTCTCTTTCCTTCTTCCCCCTTGGGACTCTCCAGCTGTTCTGGATTCTTTTTTGTTCCCATCAAGGGCTTGGCTTATGCACCTCTGTTCCTCCCAATTAGTAATTCTCACTGAGGCCAATACCAACCCTGGGGACATTCTGAAGTTTTATTGTCATCATAGGGGAGCAGGACTTCTTGGAAACATCTTACGGACAGCTGGACAGTCCCACAGAGTCCCACATGGCCGGAGTAGACATTCTTGGAGGTGAAAAACCTATTAATAGTCATCTGAACCTAGGATGTACATCTGCTTAACATATAAACACTAGCATTTTTCATAGTCTTAATATATATTGAATTTTCCAGGAATGTAACTATTATAGTAATTCCAGAGAAACCTGTATTCTGTCTGGAACTTTACCAAACTTTGTTCTCTATTTCAAAACCACATTGCTACCATTTACACCAGCCCTGGAATTTGAGTTGCCACAACAGCACCCCTGATCAATTGGCAGTTGTCCCGACCCAGGAGATTCTACTTTTAGGTTCCAGCATGTGAGTGCTTTATTATATCTCTTTGTGTATTTGTGCCTGAGCATGTATATATTGAAATAAAATTTGTGGGTTGTACATCGTTTTCCTTTTGTCTTTGTTTTTTGTTGTCTTTTAAAAAATTACGTATAGGGGTGTCTGGGTGGCTCAGTCGGTTAAGTGTCCAACTTCGGCTCAGGTCACGATCTCACAGTTCATGGGTTCGAACCCTGCATTGGGCTCTGTGCTGTCAGCTAGCTCAGAGCCTGGAGCCTGTCTTCGAATTCTGTGTCTCCTCCTCTCTCTGACCCTCCCCTGCTCACGCTACCTCTTTCTCTCTCAAAAATAAATAAAACATTTAAAAAATTTTTTTAAATAAGGGGAGAGTGGTATCTGTTGGGGTTGGAAAACACATCTGGCAGACACCTTTCCATCAATCCACTCTCAGCTCAAGGTCACCCACAAGGCAGGTTTTCACCAACTTTCCCATCATATCACACCCACTTTCACCACTGGATTCCACATCATCTTGATTTATTTTCTTTATTACACTAAACTTAATTTGAAGTGGAGGTGTTTATTTATCTGTATATCAGTAATCTATTGCTGCATAATAAATTACATGAATGCTAAGCTTGAAATCAATCATTTATTATGTCATAGTTTCTGTGGACTTTGAGAGCAGCTTGGGTTCTGGCTCAGGGGCTCCCATGACACTGTAGTGAAGCTGCCACCTGGGGCCGCAGTCATCTGAAGGCTTGACTGGGGCTGGAGGAGTTGCTTCCAAGGTGGTTCACTCACACGGCTGTTGGCTACAGGCCTTGGTGATTCACCTCGCCATGGAGCTGCCTGAGCGGGCCTGTGACGTGGCACCTCGCTTTCCCCAGAGAGTGATCCAAGAGAAAAAAAGAGAGAACAACCGTAGAAAGGGGCAGTAATTTTTGTGACCTCCACTTCGAGGTGACTTGCCAATGAGACTGATGGGGGTGCTGTTTCGGAGACTCGACTGTGGCTGACATAAATGGTGGAGCTCTGCTTCTGCAAGGGTGAATGACATTTGGTAAAGTTCCAGACAAAACACGGCTTTCCCTTGATTTGCATAGAGTTGCTTTTGAAGCGAATGACTAAGTCCAGCCCACACTCGAGGAGAAAAATTAGGCTCCACCTTTTTAAAGGAAAAGTCTGTTTTCACACGAGTTTGTTTGCTTATCGTCTCCTCTTCCCCAGGTAGAATGTGTATCCATGAAGGTAGAGGCCGTCTGTCTTGTTGTTAGCTCTATGCCCGGAGCATGGAGGGGGTGCTCCATGGCTACTTATGGAATGAATGAATGAACTAATGAATGAATGAATGAATGAATGAATGGAGGTGTCTGGATTGGGATCCACAGGATTTAATAATTTTATCTGCAAGTTATTTGGGGGCAACTTCTATGTTTCTAGGGGCACAATAACAGTCCCCAAAGATATCCACTTTGCAACCTCCTGAACTTGTGAATATATTACCTTAGAGAGTGAAAGGGGCTTTTAAAAAAATTATCTCTCTGCCCAACGTGGGGCTCCCAACCCTGAGATCAAGTGTCCCATGCTCTACCGACTGAGCCAGCCAGACACCTCACAAAAGGGACTTTGAAGGTGCGATTAAGTTAAAGGTTTTGAGACTGAGAAATCATCCTGGATTACCCAACTGGCTCAATATAATCACAGGGATCTTTATAAGAAGGACACAGGATGGCCAGAGTCAGGAGGAGACGAGGTATTGACACAGTGGTGATGTGGGACCACAAACCAGAGAACACAGGCAGCCTCTAGAAGCTGGAAAAGAAGAAATGGGATCCACAAGGAACACTGCAAGGAACACAAGGTGTCTCCACAAGGAACACCATTCTGCTGCTCCGTTACACCTCTGACCTCCCAAACTGGGAGCGAATAAATGGGTATTGTTTTAAGCCGCTAAATTTGTGGTCATTTGTTACAGAAGTTAAATTTGAATTTCAGATAAACGATGAATAATTTTTTGAGTA
The DNA here is from genome assembly GCA_004023785.1 of Mungos mungo. Classification (NCBI taxonomy): domain Eukaryota; kingdom Metazoa; phylum Chordata; class Mammalia; order Carnivora; family Herpestidae; genus Mungos; species Mungos mungo. The sequence continues at coordinate 44,724 of PISW01007050.1, read as the reverse complement.
TAAGTCTGTCTCATGCAATAACTGGGACACTGTTATATTACAAAACTTCACCATTTACCTGAAATTAAAATAAAACTGGAGGGAAAAACATTTATAACTGGAGGGGCACCTGACTGGCTCAGTTGGAAGAGCATGCGATTCAATCCTGGGGTCTTGAATTTAGGCCCCATGTAGGGTGTACAGATTAATAAAAAAAATAAAGTAAATAGGGCACCTGGGTGGCTCAGTTGGCTAAGTGTCTGACTTCAGCTCAGGTCTTGATCTCACAGTTTGTGAGTTCGAGCTTCCCATCAGGCTCTCTGCTGTCAGCACAGAGCCCACTTTGGATCCTCTGTTTCCCTCTCTCTTTGCCCTTCTCCTGCTTCCTTGCACACACTCTCTCTCTCTCTCTCAAAGACAAATATTTTTTTAATTAAAAAAATTTTTAATGTTTATTTATTTTTGAGAGACAGAGTACGGGTGGGGGAGGGGCAGAGAGAGCAGGAGACACAGAGAGAGAAACAGGCTCCAGGCTCCAAGCTGTCAGCACAGAGCCTGACGTGGGGCTTGAACCCATGAACTGTGAGATCATGACCAGAGCCAAAGTCAGACACTTAACCGACTGAGCCATCCAGGTGTCCCTATTATTTTCTTTTTTTTTTTTTTTGCGAATAAAGCAGCTTTTTAAAAACTTTTTTTATGTTCATTTATTTTGGAGAGAGAGACAGAGCATGAGCAGGGGAGACTCAGAGAGATGGGGAGACACAGCATCCAAAGCAGGCTCCAGGCTCTGAGTTGTCAGCACAGAGCCCGACACGGGGCTCGAACCCATGAACTGTGAGATCATGACCTGAGCTGAAGTCAGACGCTCAACCGACTGAGCCACTCAGGCACCTCCTGGTACCCCTATTTATTTTTTAAATATTTATTTGTCTTTGGGGCACCTGGGTGGCTCAGTCGGTTAAGTGTCTGACTTCGTATCTGGTCATGATCTCACGGTTCATGGGTTCAAGCCCCACGTCAGGCTCTGTGCTGACAGCTCAGAGCTCACTTTGGATCGTCTGTCTCCTTGTCTCTCTGCCCCTCCCCTGCTCTTGCTCTCTCTCCCAAAAGTAAATAAACATTTAATAAATAAATAAATACATAAATAATAAACTAAATAAAAATAAAATATAACTGGATACATTGTGTTTTATCTAACAGTCCCATCCCAGGCTCCCTTTGCCTGCAGCCGTTTTGGGCCCATGAAGCAATCTGAAATAGTTTTTCCGCAGCAGAGCAGCGAGAGCAGGCACCCGGGTCCCCGGTGTTCGGGGGGGGGGGGGCACACCAGCCCTGGGGTGCTTACCTGCTGCCTTTTACATAAGGCAGCCTTTTATTTTCAGTTCCCTGTCTCTTGCAGCTGAACCTGGTTCTGACTGTTATTGGCCGCGAGCAGCGTCCTGCTTTCCGAGTAACGTCTCAACTTGGAAGCACGAGCCAGCCACCCAGGGCCCTTGTGGCCGCGCCTCAGCCGGCCTTCCCAGCTGCCGGCCGGGTCTCTTTCCGTCACACACAGGCTCTTTATACCCCTCACCATGCTGGACGGTCCGAGCCTGCTCCCACAGGGCCTCTGTGTGCCGCCGGTCTCTGTAAGACGTGTTTCTTTTCTGTGTTTACTCTAAGGCGAAACTCAAACACAGCCTCCCTGATTCTTGCGGCAGGGCCGGGGAGGAGGGTGCTTGAGGCAGAAGCCCCGTTTGTTTGGGGGCCTTACATTCAGGGCCGGCCTCAGAGGTAGACTTGCGAGATTCCCTCCAAAGGAAGCTGTGTGTGTAGTAGCTGCATTCTGTTTGTTTGTGTACACGTGTCCAGTTACGCTAGAAAAATGTTGACTTGTTCAGTGTAAATATTTAAGACACAACCGTTGTGGGGTTTTGTTGTTTGTTTGTTTGCCCCTGGATCTTGGTGTGGGCTCCCTGCGGAGAGGAAGACCCTGAGACAAGGCTTCAAGTGTGTGTTTGGGAGGTAACCCCAGGGCAAGGCAGCAGGGGGTGGTGGGGGTGGGGTGGGGGGATGGAGCCGACACAGGGATGATATCAAGCCAGACCCCGCTGAGGGCCCTGGGAGCCAGTGTAGATGTGCGTTAGAGTTATCCCAGGCAAGGGATGCAGAAGCCAGGGTATTAATTCGTCCAGTTCCCATCCATTATTGCCCACAGCTGCTTCTCAGGGCATCGGCGCTGACACTGGGTCCCACACACCGGCTGACAAAGCCCCCCTACCCCCCGCCCCCGACCCATTGGGAAGCAGCCTCCTGAGCCAAGAGAGGTGAGTGCCCAGGGCAGACGGCTGGGGCACCGACAGTGTCTGCTGCACACTGTTTGGGTACTTTTTGTTCTTAAATACACCCGCCCCTTGGCTGGAGCACTCTCCCGGGGCACCGATGTGTACTTGGCCACGTGTAGGGCCCATCAGAAGTGCTGGCAGGTTGACACCCTTGGGAGACCCACCTAAGGATGAACAGAGGTCCTGAAGCATGCTCGACCGTGTCCCAGAGAGAGGTCCTCGGTGCTCTCTGGCCAGAGAGCACATCCATGGTGGCTTCCTTCCCTGCTCTGTCTCGCATCCCCGCTCGCCTGCCGGGCCTGCCTGGCACACCACGCGCACCCAAGTCCTTGCTGCAGAATGTGCTTCTGAGGGGGACCCAGCTGCGGTAGACAGGATGATAGCTGCCCAAGGATACCTGCATCCTGACCCCCGGGACCTGTGAATACACGGCCCTCCCTGGCAGGGGGGATGGAATCAAGGATCTTGAGATTATTCTGGGTTATCTGGGTAAGCTAACTATATATATATTTTAAATATTTTTTTATTTTTGAGAGACAGAGACAGTGCGAGCAGGGGAGGGTCAGAGAGGGAGACACAGAATCAGAAGCAGGCTCCAGGCTCTGAGCTGTCAGCACAGAGCCCAACGCGGGGCTCGAACCCACAAACTGCGAGATCATGACCTGAGCCGAAGCCGGATGCTTAACCGACGGAGCCCCCCAGGCGCCCCATGGGTAGGCTAACTATAATCACAAGGGTCCATGTAAGTGAAAGGGGGAGGCAGAAGAGGCAGAGGCAGAGAAGGGAGACATGACAGGAGCAGAGGTCAGACAGATGCTGCCGCCGGCTTTGGAGGAGGAAGAGGGCTGCAAGCCACGCCATGTGGGCTGCCGCTAGAATTTGAAAGAGGCAGGAACACAGATTCTCCTCAAGAACCTCTAGAAGGAAACACAACTCTGCCAGCACCTTGGATTTGGCCCAGTGAGACCCACTTCAGATGTCTGACCTCTAGAACTGTCGGGTAACAAACTTGTATTTTAGGCCACTAAGGTTGTGTCACTTGGTTAGAGCAGCCATAGGACACTAACACCTAGACAGTGAGTCTATCAGAGAAGTTTCTGACTTACAAACAACAGGATTCACTCCAGATCATTTAAGTAGGAAACAATTTTATTGGAATAGATCGAGAAGCTCAAAGAAACTCTGGGAGGCCCAGAGACTCATGTTTGAGGGTCTGCAGCCAGATGCAAGGTCTGTGTGTCACCGCGGGGCCACCTCAGAAAGACCCCACTGCTCCCACCTGGGCTACCGACCCTCCTTGGGCCTGGGACCCACAGAACTGGTCTTACTCCTTGTTTTGGCTGCCCACTGCTGTGTAACAATCTAGCCAAAACTTAGTGGCTAAAACAGCAACTTCTTTCTCACAACTCTGATCAGCACTGCTCGGGATCAGCCAGGTGCTTCTCCTGTTGTGTGTGGTGTTGTGTGTGTGTGATCACCGCTCTAGTCCTGCAGTCATCGGGACCTCACGCAGTGCCGGGACACCCAGAATGGTTTGCCCCCACCTGTGGCACCTTGGGGAGGACAGCTGAGGTGCCAAGACAGCTGGGACACCTGGCCTCTCTCCTCATAGACTCAGGGTCTGTCCCTATGTGACCTCGCCACACGGTCCCTGCTGGCAGGGTAGCCAGAAGGCTCCCCAAGGTGCAGAACCCGAAGCTTCCAGACCTCCTTAAGGCTGAGCCTCCCAGGGCTCAGCATCCCTCGCCCACATTCTATTGGTTCAGTCAGGGCAGGAGATCAGGCCAAAACGGATGTTTGAGGAGCTATGTGGGTGCGTGAATACGAAAAGGCTGGCTGACGGGGCCATCTTGGAGAAGGGCTGCCACACTGCTCTTCCCGGAACAGCCGCAGGTCTCCTGGGACCATCACCGTGCAGAAGTCCCATCCGCGAGGCCTCCAGCACAGTGCACAGGGGAAGAGCGCCCGAGTCCTGAGCTGCCACATAACCCAGGCATGCTGTCCTGAGTCCTGCACTCGGAGGCTGCCCGGAGAAGCCCCGGCTGAGGCCCCCGTGGAGAGAGGGAGATGCCAGGCCCCCCAGCTGCTCTGCCCCCCGCCCCCCATGACAGCTTCAGAGGGCATCAGACTGCAATCACATCAGAAATCTCCAGCCTGGGGCGCCCAGCTGGTTGAGCGTCCGACTTTGGCTCAGGTCATGATCTCACGGGTTAGGAGTTTAAGCCCCATCTTGGGCTCTCTGCTGTCAGTACAGAGCCCACTTCGGATCCTCCTTCCCCCTCTCTCCCTGCCTCTCCTCTGCTCATACTCAGTCTCTCAAAAATAAATAAAACATGGGGCGCCTGGGTGGCTCAGCCGGTTAAGTGTCTGACTTTGGCTCAAGTCAGGATCTCACGGTTTGTGAGTTCGAGCCCCGCTTCAGGCTCTGTGCTGACGGCTTGGAGCCTGCTTTGGGTTCTCTCTCTCTCTCTCTCTCTCTCTCTCTCTCTCCCCCCTCCCCAGCTCACACTCTATCTCTCAAAAATAAGATAAAAACATTTTTAAAAATGTAAAAAAATAAAACATTAAAAAAAGACATCTCCAGCCAGAACTACCAAACCACCCTCTTCTCGAATTCCTGACCCACGAAACAGAGACAGGTGCCGATGTTTTGTTGTTCTAAGTCACCAGGTTTTGGGGCGACTTTTTCTAAAGTAATAGTAACCAGAACAGTTATTTAATGACAAAAGGACGGATCGCCTGCTAGAATGGCTCTAGGAGAGAAGCTACTCCAAACAGAGAGGCTTCTGCCATTTTCTGGCTGACAGCAACGAAGGTCATGAAAAACAAGCAGATTCCAGACAACTTTAGAAAGCTAGACGAAGAGGCCTCAGGACTGCCTGCGTGTGAGAATGAGGGAGGGTAGGGTGACTAGGTAGGAGGGCCCCCAAGTTTCTTGTTTGGGGACACAGACAGGTGGTGAGGCCATTTACCGAGCCACAGTACACAGGAAAAGCTGGTTTCATAAGGAGAAGGAAACCATAAACCCCAACTCCAGGTCTTCCCCTTCCAGTAGATATTCCTCATAAGCAAGGCCAGCCTCTCTGGTATCACCTTTTTTCTTTTCACCGAAGGGAAAGGATAGATCCTCCACCCTACGTCCATCCTCAACCGGGATGCAATTTGTGTCTCAGCCACCAGAGGGCGACATTGTTCAGGAAGTCCAGATTGATTTGCCACCTTGTCCGCCTCGCTCTCTCTGGAAAAGAGGTGGGGAAAAGGTTTTGGCCTCCTCATTCTCCTGAGCTGCCCCGGCACCAGAGGAAAGTCGGAGAGCTACGTCACGTGTGAGCGTCTGGCCCTGGCTTCTCTGACCCTCAGTGCTAATCAGGAAAAGTCTCCCCCCAGCAGTTTTCCACAAGCCCACCTCACAAAGCAAGGGAGTTTTCCGTACATATTTTCATTGCCAGCTAGGAGAAAGTCAGCCAAGTTTGATTCGGAAACACGGATACTTCTGCCCTATGACCTTCCACCAGCATCTATGACCTTTAGTGTCCCCTTTCCTCCTTTCTGTGCTTCCAACAGTGGGCGCTTACACCTCCCTCTGTGGGACTAGAAAGCAAAGAGGACAGTTGTTTCTTTTTTTTTTAAGTTTATTTATTTTGAAAGCGAGCGAAAGCTTTGGGAAGGGGCAGAGAGAGAGAGGAGACAGTGAGCCTCCCAAGCAGGCTCTGGACCGCCAGTACAGAGCTCAGTGCGGGGCTCGAACTCACAAACCCTGAGATCGTGGCCGGAGCCGAAGTCGGAGGCTTAACCGACTGAGCCTCCCAGGTGCCCTGACAATGAGTTCATCTACAGCTGCCCCCGAAGTTCTCCAGGGGATTCAGGCGCTTGGGGGAGGTGGCTTCTCCGAGCCTCACAGCCCTCCTCTTCCTGCTGCCCCCGGTACATCTTCCTTCGGGTCCTTCATGACGGCACTAGGGCCCCGGGCGTCTCCTGACCTTCTGAGGCGGGCGGCTGTCCTCCGGAACAGGTGGCGGGCACGTGAGGGCTCATTGCCCAGCTGGCCTCCATCAGAGGTGATGGGACTCAGAGCCGCGGGGGCCCAGGAGGACAGGGGACCAAACCCACCCGCTCCTTCTGTGAATGCCCCAGTGGGAAGAGGCTATCTGGCAGTAGAACCTCTGTTCCTAAGGGTGCTGAGACTCTAAGGGCTGCAGACTCTGGTCGGGTCAAAATGGCCTCCAGGGCCTGCGGGCGTGTAGAAATCACCGTGGCTGCTCAGGTCTCCGCCCCTCACCTGCTCTTCCGCGGTCAGAACGCGATTCTGTCTCTGAGTTCTCTTGTCGCATGTGCCTCAAATGAACCAATGATCCTGGTTTTCGTTCTTCTCGGAGCCTGAAGCTCCTTGGGGGTAAGAACTGCTTTTTGCACATCTCAGAAGTCCCTGGAGCTGAGGTTCCTGACACCGCCCTGCTGCACACACACTCGCGCACACACATGGACACATGCACGGCCTGGCTAGACTGTGAGGAGGCGTGTTGCGTTTTGTTTAGCCCGTTCACAGGGCTTCGTGGAAAACAACAATGTAATGAAGTTTGCGTAAATTTGAACAACTGCTCTTTATTCTACTATTTTATTTTTTCCCCTGTTTTTTATTGACTTTTGAGAGACAGAGACAGCGTGGGCAGGGGAGGGCCAGAGAGAGAGGGAGACACAGAATCTGAAGCAGGCTCCAGGCTCCAAGCTCTGAGCTAGCGGTCAGCACAGAGCCCGACGCGGGGCTCAAACCCACAGACCTTGAGATCATGACCTGAGCCGAAGTCGGATGCTCAACCGACTGCGCCCCCCAGGCGCCCCTGTTCTACTATTTTAACCTCTTTCCTTTGTGGGGGCGGGGGTGGGAGTTAGCACGTCCTCTCTGTGAAGCAGCGATGAGAAGATTCCTTTGGTCTTCAAGTCTCTACTTGTTGACATAATGAATAGATCATCTCCCACAGATGGCCCAATCGTCTGTTTTGTCTTCAGGAATTTTTACCGGCCTTGAGAAGTTCAAAAGGCTGAGAACTCTTGTCCTGCCACAGCCAGCGGAGTCCCCAAAGCAGAAAACATCCAATTGCCACATGACCCGGCCATTCCATTCTGAAGTGTATGCCCAAGAGAGTTAAAAACAGGGTCCATAAGATCTGGTACAGGAAGGCTCATAGCGGCACGATGCGTGACGGCCAAATGGTGGAAACAACCCGAACATCCATCGACTGGTAAACAAGATGCGGTCTGTCGGAAACAACCCAAATGTCCGTCGACTGATGAATGAATAAACAAGATGTGGTCTGTCGGAAACAACCCAAATGTCCGTCGACTGATGAATGAACAAACAAGATGTGGTCTGTCGGAAACAACCTAAGCATCCGTCGACTGATGAGTGGGTAAACAAGATGTGGTCTAGCCATACAATGGAATACGATTTGGCCACTAAAAGGAGGGCAGTACTGAGACTTATTACAATGTGGATAAACCTTGAAAACATCACACTCAGTGAAAGAAGATAGAGCAAAAGGACGGGTTGTATGATTCAACTTCTTTGAAATATCTAGAATATGCAAATTCATAGAGACAGAAAGTAGGTTAGAGGTTATGGGGGCTTGGGGGTAGAAGGCAAAGGGGGGTTATTGTTGAATGGATACAGAGCTTCTGTTTGCAGTGACAAAAACTTTGGAAATAGGGGTGCCTGGGTGACTCAGTCGGTTAAGCGTCCAGCTTCGGCTCAAGTCATGATCTCACAGTTCGTGGGTTCAAGCCCCCTGTTGGGCTCTGTGCTGACAGCTAGCTCAGAGCCTGGAGCCTGCTTCTGATTCTGTGTCTCCTTCTCTCTCTCTGACCCTCCCCTGTTCCCACTGTCTCTCTCTGCCTCTCAAAAATAAATTAAAAAACAAGAAAAAAATTTTTAAAAAAACTTTGGAAATAGTGTTGACAGTTGAACAACTTAATGAATGTGACTGAGGCCACTGATGTACACCTAAAATGACAAATTGTATGTTACATATAATTTACCACCATAGAAAACGAAAAACGTGGAAATAATCCAAATGTCCACCAGCTAGTGAATGGTTAAAAAAGATGTGGTATATCCATACACTAGAACAGCATCAGTGGCTAGAAGGAACGAAAGGCTTACCCATTTACAGGAATTGAAAACTATGATTCCAATCATATCAATATCCAAAAAGGCAAATGTGATAACAGAGAGAGGAGATTAAAGTCTCCTGCAGCTGGGGCAGGGGGATCGGGAGTGATGGCAAGTGGGCATGAGGGCTCTTTTTAGGGTAATGGACATATTCTAGAATTGTAGTAATGGCTACACTGTATAAATTTCACAAACCTCATTGAATTGTATAGTTAAGGTAGTGGATTTCATGGAATGTAAACAACATTTTGATAAAGCTGTTTTTAAAAAAGAAGGAAATGACTGGGGTGCCTGGGAAAGTCAGTCAGTTAAGTGTCTGACTCTTGATTTCAGCTCAAGTCATGGTCTCGGAGTTCATGGGATCAAGCCCCATGCTGGCCTCTTTGCTGACCGCGCAGAGCCTGCTTGGGGCTCTCTTTCTCCCTCTCTCACTGCCCTTCCCCTACTCATGCATGTGCAGTCACTCTCAAAATAAATAAATAAGCATTTTTTTTTTAAAGAAAAAGGGACACGTGGGTGGCTCAATCAGTTAAAGCATCCAGCTCTTAGTTTTGGCTCAGGTCATGATCTCACAGTTCGTGAGCTCGAGCCCCATGTCGGGCTCTGTATTGACAGCACGGAGCCTGCTTAGGATTCTCTCTTTTCTTCTCTCTCTGCCCCTCCCCTGCTCACTCACTTTCTCTCTCAAAATAAATAAATGAACTTAAGAAATTAATAAAAATAAAAAATAAAAAAAGAAGCAAAGACAAGGGTTGGTGAGGATGTGGTGAGACTGAAACCTTGTGCACCGCTGGAGGGGGGTAAGTAGCACAGCTGCTGCGGGAGACGGGACGGCAGCTCCTCACAACATCACACACAGAATCACCACACGGTCCAGCAGTTCCTCTTCTGGATCCATGCCCCAGAGAACCGAAAGCAGGGACTCAAACAGGCATTAGAACACCCATGTTGATTGCATTATGCACAATGGCCAGAAGGTGAAAGCAACCTAAGTGTCTAATGACAGATGAATGGAGAGAGAGACAGAGACAGAGAGAGAGAGAGGGTATTATTCAGCCTTAAAAAGGAAGGAAATTCTTAAACAAGCTATGCTATGGATGAGCCCCGAAAGACATTCTTTTTTAAAAAAATTTTTTTAATGTTTTATTTATTTTTGAGAGAGAGAGAGAGAGACAATGTGAGCAGGGGCGGGTCAGAGAGGGAGGGAGACACAGAATCCAAAGACAGGCTCCAGGCTCTGAGCTGTCAGCACAGAGCCCAACGCAAGGCTTGAACCCATAAACCGTGAGATCATGACCTGAGCCAAAGCTGGACGCTCAACCGACTAAGCCACCCAGGCGCCCCCCCTGAAAGACACTCTGTTGAGTGAAACAACTCAGATAGAAGAGGACAAGTACTGGGTGACTCCACTCTGATGCGGTCCCCAGAGCAGTCAGACGCAGAGACAGAAAGTAGGTTCCCGGGAGTGAGGGGCTGGGAGGTGGCTAGTGCTTCACGGTCACAGGGTCTCGGTCCACGAAGATGAGGCAGCTCTGCGACTGGACGGTAGCGATGGTTGCACAACACGGCAGATGTGCCCAGTGCCCCCGAGCTGTGCCCTTAGAAACGGTGAAAACGGTAAATTTTATGTCATGTACGATTTGCCACAATTAAAAATAGAAAAGTAGGGAGTAAGCAGATGTGTCACATGCTGGTGAGTGGTCCAAGTTATGGACAGAGACATCACAAGGAGAGGAAACACCAGACTAACAGCCTTATGAAGACAGAGGTAAATATCCTTCCTGAAATACTAGCAAACTCACTCTAGGAACATATGAAAAGGATTATGCACCAGAAATGTATCCCTGGAATGAGAAGTTGACTTACCATTAAAAAATCAGTTACTATAATGAACCATATTAACAGACCAAAGGAAAAAAACCACATGATCATCCCACAGATACAGAAAAGGATTTGACAAACACAACACAAACCCAACAACCTTTTATGATAAAAAAAAAAAAAAAGCACTACATGAACTAGGAAAGAGGGACTTCCTCACCCAATAAAAGCCATCTGCAAAAATCCCACAGCTAACATCCTCTTTAATGATGAAAAAATGATGCTTTCCACCTGGGGTCAGAGGTAAGACCAGACTGTCTGCTCCCAACACACCCAGTAAATACCGGACGCTGCAGCTGGTCAGTCAGATAAGAAGACGAAATAAAAGGCCTCCAGATTGGAAAGGAAGAAACAAGACCATGCTATGTGCAAATAACATCACCTTGTGTAATATAAATGGTAAGGAATTTATTCAAAAACAATTAGGACTCGGGGCGCCTGGGTGGCTCAGTGGGTTAAGCGTCTGACTTCAGCTCAGGTCATGATCTCATCATCCATGGGTTCAAGCCTTGTATCGGGTTCTGTGCTGGCAGCTCAGAGCCTGGAGCCTGCTTTGGATTCTGTGTCTCCCTCTCTCTCTCTGCCCCTCCCCTGCTCTTGCTTGATCTTTCTCTGTCTCTCAAAAAAAGGATTAAACATAAAAATAATTTAAAAAAACCAAATTAGGACTATTAAACAGTTCTGCAAGTTTACAGGATAAAGTATCAAACACTTTGAAAATGAAATTAAGTAAAAATTCCACTTACATTAGCATCAAAAAGAATAAAATACTTGGTAATAAATTAACAGAAGGATGAAACTTGCACTCTGAAAGCCGTACAACATTGAAGGAAAGACATCAGGAGACCTAAGCAAATGGAAAGGCATCCCATTTTCATAGATTGGAACACTTAATATTGTTACAATGTCAATACTCTCTAAATTGATCTATAGATTCAAAGCAATTCCTATAAAAATCCCAGCTGGATTCTTTTCAGATAGCAGGCTGATCCTAAAATTCATGTAGAAATGCAAGTGATCCAAAATAACTGAACAACCTTGAAAAAGAATGAAACTGGAGGATTAACAATTTCTGAGTTCAAAAATTGCTACAGGGCCATGGTAATCAAGACAGTGTGGTATTGGCATAAGGATAGACATGTAGATCAATGGAATAGATTAGAAAGAGTATAAGTAAATCCTTATGTTTATTAGGTTTTTTTTTGACAAGGATGCCAAGACAAGTCAATGGAAAATATAATTTTTTCAGTAAGAGATGCTGTGACCACTGGATATCCATGCACAAAGGAATGAATTTTGTCCCCTTACTCCCTCTCTATATTAAGAATAACTCAAAATGAACCAGAAATGTAAAGGTTAGGACTAAAATAATAAATTCTAAGAAGAAAACATTGGAATAAATCTTTGTGACCTTAGGTTGAGCAAAGTTTTCTTAGATATGACACCAAAAAACCACAAGTGACTAAAGAAAAAATAGATAAATTGGATTTCCTCAAAATTAAAAACGTTTGTGCTTTGGAGGGTACCACCAAGAGAGTGAAAAGACAAGCTACAGAATGATAAAAAATGTTTGCCGATCATATATGTGACAAGGGATTTGTATCCAAGAATGTATGAAAAACACCTACAATCCAACAATAAAAAGGAAATAAACCAAGTGACGACTGGGCAAAGGATTTGAATAGACATTTCTCCGAAGAAGATATACAAATGGCAGATAAGCACATTAAAGATGGCCAACATTGTTAACCATCAGGGAAATGCAAATCAAAGTCACAAGATCCCACTTCACACTCACTAGTGTGGCTAAAATAAAAAAGATAGACCATCATAAGCGTTGCTGAAGCTATGGCAAGATGGGAACCCTTGTACATTGCTGGTGGCGATGCAAAATGGTGCAGCCACTTTGGAAAACAGTTCAGCAATTCCTCAAAATGTTACGCGTGGGATTAGCATTTAACCCAGCCGTTCCAGCTCTCGGTGCTTACCCGAGAGACGTGAAGATATGTATTCACGCAAAAAACTTGTACGTGAAGGTTCTTATCAGCCCTATCACAATAGCCAAAAATTGGGAACAACCAAAATGCCCATCAACTGATGCTTGGATAAGGAAGATGCGGTATCTTGATGAAATGGAATAGTCTGGCTGTAAATTTAGGCAGTACTGATGCATGCTACAACACGAACACACCTTGAACGCATTATGCTAAGAAGCTAGTCAGACACCCAAAACGTGTTGTGTGAGTCCACTTAAGAAATACACAGAATAGGCAAATGCATAGAGTCAGAAAGTGGGCAAGTGGTTGTTTCGGGCGGGGGCTGGGGGTAGAGGAACGGGAGCGAGGTGTGACCACGAACAGGTGTTTCTTCTGGGGGAGATGGAAGGATTCCAAACTAGATGGTGGTGATGGCTGTACAGCTGTGTGAAACCAGTGAGTTGTTCATTTAAGGGGGTCAACTGTATGGTGTGCGAATCACATCTCGGTAGAGCCGTTCGAAGGGCCGTTCAAAAATCAGTTAATAAATATGGAAAGGAGATTAAAAAGGCCAAAAAATAGAGGAAGTAGTTGTGATAGAAACTGTCCATTAACCTTAAAAAGCAAGTTTCTTAAAGGAACATTTAGAAAAGCAGTTGTAGGAAAGGATTTACTGCAGATTTTAAATTTTGTTTTGTTTTGTTTTTGTTACGGAAACATTTTAAACATACAGCAAAGTAAAGGGAAACATATGAAAACTTTCATGTCTCTATCACCTAGTCCAGCAATTATCAGCTCATGGCCCATCTGGTTCTAGCTGTGCTCCCACCCACCCCCTCGCCCCCAAGTTTTGAAACAAATCCCAGAATCAAGCTGTTCCATTAGTGCGGGCATATTGTTAAGGATATTGTCCACCTCGTGAAGACCGGTGGGTAGACTTTCTTCTTAACCCTTGTATGAGGAGGAAGGTTTTTTGTTGTTGTTTTTTTCTGAGCAGTGGGTTTGCCTTCTTTGCTAAGATAACATACGTTGTATTTAGTCATGGATTCCTTTCTGCTCCTGTCATTAGGATGCTAGGAGATAATTGGGTCTCCAGACACCCGAAAGGTCTTTGTGTGGACCCGATGAACTCCTGGCTTTACCTCACTTTCTCACCTGTAGCAGAAATGACTAGTGGCCTATCCGTTATCTATTTTCCCTTCTTTCCTAGTAGGAAAGAGCCCTGACTTCATTGGGGGGGACACTGGACAGAGCTACAAGACCGCGTTTCTCGGTCTCCTACATAGTTAGGGCTAAATCCTGGCTCGTAATCCACAAATCGATGTTTGGGACTAGGACTTCCAAGAGACTGCAAGCTGTTCTCCCTCCATTCTTCTTGCTGCCTGGAATGTGGCCGTAATTGCTGGAGTTCCTGAGGCCACCTTGCACCATGAGGTGGCCTTGAGGAGGGAAGCCACATCCTAAGGACAAGAAAGTAGGATGATAGAAGGAGACTGTGCTCTCAATTCTGTGGAGCTGCCACACCAGTTCCAGACTTCCTTCCCCCAGATTTTATTTATGTAAAAGAAAAATAAACATCTATGTTGTTTAAGCCACTGTTATTTCTGGTCTTTCTTTCCAGCGGCTGGGCACAATACTTATCAGATAGACTGCTCCTTATTTTTTCTTCTCCCCGATTCCCTCATCGATTGATTTCATCTTGTACGTATTTTTATACAACCACTTTAAATCCTTTATGGACTTAGAGTCAAAATAAATAATTTATTAAAGGGCAGCATTACACAACCCAGCACATGGATTCTTATTTCAAAGAGCAACAACAAAAACCATTTGCAGACAGCAAGTTAAACTGTGTCTTGTGATTCGCAAAACTGAAGTTTGAATCAGGAAGGAAATCCGTTGCGTATTACCAGAAAGATGGGCACCACATGGAAAATCAATTTCCAACAGAGAGAGTTTTTAAAATTTGAAAAGCTGAACAAAAACGGACCATATGTCCCGCTGTGGAGGAAGGGCCAGGCCGTCCGTGGCGTGTGCTGAGACAAAGGACTATCAGATTGCCATAGAGAGCGACAACTAGGACTGGGGTGTGGAAATCACGGACAGTGCTCCATGAGGTAGCAGGCGGGGAGAAATTCTCGACAGGACTTGGCCTGCACCCGGCTTAGTCACCGCTGGGCAAGACTATGTCTCTGGTATCTTTAGGATCAGAGGAGGTGACACAGTTAAGGATAATTGGTGATTCGAGGAATGGAGGGTGGGGCTCTTATTTCATGGAGCTGTTGATGATAATTCAGTGTTTCCATTTATTTATTTGTTAAAAAAATTTTTTTTTAATTTGTGAGAGAGACAGAACATGAGCAGGGGAGGGACAGAGACAGAGAGGGAGACACAGAATCCGAAGCAGGCTCCAGGCTCTGAGCTGACTGTCAGCACAGAGCCCGACCCAGGGCTCAAACTCGGGAACGGTGAGATCATGACCTGAGCCAAAGTCGGACGCTTAACCGACCGAGCCACCCAGGCGCCCCTCAGTGTTTCCATTTAATGTGTGCATATAACGGAGGTGATATAAAAAAACGCGTAGCATGGAGGGAGCCTCAGTCAGAGAGCAGGGTGCAGGAGGCCCGGCCAGCCCTGCTGCTCACCCTTTAGGAGCCGGAGTGTAAGATGGGCTGGAGGGTCGCAAGCCCTTGAGGGCATCCTGGCGAACCAGGAGATCGAGAGCGGCGCTACTTACCAACCATCACAGAGCTATTTCAGTATTTTATTTTTATTTATTTTTTATGTTTTGTATTTATGTTTGAGAGACAGAGAGAGACAGCGCAAGCAGGGGAGGGTCAGAGAGAGAGAGGGAGACACAGAATAGGAAGCAGGCTCCAGGCTCTGAGCTGTCAGCACGGAGCCTTACGTGGGGCTCGAACCCACGAGCCGTGAGATCATGACCTGAGCCGAAGCTGGACGCTCAACCGACTGAGCCACCCAGGCGCCCCAGAACTGTTTCAGTATTTTAACAACTTGTGTGACCGCACTAGTATCAAGTAAGTAACAGCTCTGATTATACAGAAGTTTAAATATTTGTCTCTCTTTTTAAAATGTTTATTTTTGAGAGAGAGAGAAAGAGAGAGAGAGCACGAGCAGGGAAGGGATGGGGCGGGGGGTGGTAACAGAGGATCTGAAGCAGGTTCTGTGCTGACAGCAGATAGCCCTATGCGGCGGGACTTGAACTCACCAACCATGAGATTATGACCTGAGCTGAAGTCGGACTCCGACTGAGCCACCCAGGCACCCCTAAGTATCTGTTCATTTTCTTTAAATATTTATTTACTTATTTTTTAAAAAAAATGTTTATTTATTTTTGAGAGAGAGATAGAGCATGTGTGAGTGGAGGAGGGGCAGAGAGAGGGGGACAGAGGATCTGAAGAGGGCTCTGCGCGGACAGCAGTGAGCCTGATGGAGGGCTTGAACACATGACCATGAGATCCTGACCTGAGCTGAGGTCAGATGCTTAACTGACGGAGCCACCCAGGCACTCCTAATGTTTATTTACTTTTGAGAGAGAGAGAGAGACAGAGAGAGAGAGACAGATAAAGAGCATGCAAGCAGGGGAACGGCAGAAAGAGGGAGACACAGAATGTCTGGCTCTGAGCTGTCAGTGCAGAGCCTGATGCAGGGCGGGAACTCACGAACTGTGAGAACATGACCTGAGCCGAAGTTGGGCGCTTAACCTACTGAGCCACCCAGGCGCCCCTAAATATTTGTTTCTTAAGTGAAAGTTTCAAAAATGAAAGCACATTTAAACATTATGTAGAAGACGGAATCACAAAAATACTCCTAATAATAACTCCTATCTTTTGAGCCCTTATTGTGCTGAACATTTTTATAATTTACAATCTCATTTAACCCGTAAAACTGGAGCCCTGAAATGGGGTCTTCTGGTTATAAGTGACTGAAATCCAATTCCTGCTGGCTTGAGCAAAGACAAGAAGCTTTTAAGGAGTGTAACTAAAAAGTCTAGTGGGATTCAGGTATGGCTCAATCCAGGAGCTCAAGGATATCACCAGAACTCGGTTTTCCTCTCTCCATCATTGCTCTGCTTTCCTTGATGTTTCTCAAGTAGACTCTCCGTGCAGTAGCTCTGATGGTTCAAGGCCAATATTATCCTTCCAACAACATCAGCATAAACAGAGCTTTCTATTTCCAGTAATCCTAATTAAAGTTTCAGGATTGAATCTTAATAGATTGACTTGGGTCCCATGCCCATCCCCGAACCACCCTCTGTGATTGGTTCTGGAACGCCCCTAGAACACTGATTGGCCAGCCACAAGCGCACCTTTGAATTTGGGGCAAGGTCAACACTTCGGGAAACACACCAAGGTGAGGGGATGTCACTGAGTTGCAAGGAAAAGGGGAACGCTGGGCAGACAAAATGTCAGATGTCTACTACAAGCGTCCCCATTTTAACAACAAAGAAATCGAAGCCGAATTGTTTGTAAGTCAGCAAGGAGGACAGCCTGGTTGGAACACAGGGGAGGAGTCGGCTGGGGCAGGGGTGCAGATTGCCTAGGGCCTCAGAGGCCATTGGAAGGACTTGGGCGTTGGCTCTGAGGGGGAAGGAAGGCTCGGAGCAGAGGAGTGAAGTGATCCCAGGGAGGTTTTAAGAAAGAATCATTCTAGCTGCTCTGGTGTTCAAATGTAAACTATTTTATTTCTTTCTCTACCCTTTCATGTTTAATGTGAAATCGATGTGGAGTCCTGGCCCGGCCAATCCGCACATTCCACTTCCCTGGCCGGTGATTGTGTCAGAGATGGGCATGTGACCCACGTGGGGCCTGACAGGAACCAGCCCGATGATCTGGAGAAAACAAACTCTTTCCGCTGGTGTTGCTAAAGATATAAATCTGGCCACTAAGACCCACCACATAGTAAGACTCCACCTGAGAGGGAAGCCACCACAAAGGACTCAGGACAAGTGATGGGGAGGAAGGGAGCCTAACCTTGATGACATTGGCTGACCCCTAGATCAAGCCACGCCTGATATCATTCTAGCCCTGGACTTCTCAGTTCTGTGAGCCAATAGATTCCACTTTTTGTTGAAGCCATGTTGAGCTGGGTTTCTTTCTTTCTTTTTTAATTTTTAAAATCTTTTATTTATTTTTGAGAGAGAGAGAGACAGAGCACAAGCAGTGGCGGGGCAGAGAGAGAGGGAGACACAGAATCCAAAGCAGACACCAGGCTCTGAGCTGTCAGCACAGAGCCCCACACAGGGCTCGAACCCAAGAACCATGAGATCATGACCTGAGCCGAAGCTGGATGCTTAACCGACTGAGCCACCCAGGGGCCCCGAGCTGGGTTTCTAATAGTTACAAGAGGAAGAATCCTTAGTGAGAAGCCATGTACGCTGAGCCCGCTTTGTGCTTGTTCCGGAGACGGATGCCTGGATGGTTTTGACGAGTGCCTCGCTCCTAACAAGTTCACAGTTGACTGAGATAAAGAACCTGTGCCTCCTGTCTCTGTCTAGATCATTGACTCCTTTTCACAAAGACTTTTACCTTTTACGTCCCTTCCAAGAGCATTTAGCCCTTTGCAGAGCCTTTGGTGGCTGTTCCTTAAATGTGCTCCAACCGTTTGCTTGAGGATGTGACTCCCAACAGCAGCAAAAAAATGGTAAGAATCTAAGGGGGCCTGGGCAACCTGCTTGGCTCCCGGGCCGGATTACAGGTCCGAGAGCCCCCCGTCAGCCCCGGGACGGAAAAGGAGAGACAACAAGAAAAGCTTTATTCCCTTTCTTTGATTCCAAGGAGGACGTTGCCTGATAAAATCAACACTTGGCCACCTCCTACCATCTTTCATGTCGCATCGGATTTCGTTTGTGCCCTCCACGGGGCCGATCCCACAGCCAGAGCTGTCTCCAGAGGATTCCGCTTGGCTCCTGTGCCATCCACCTGAGGCCAGGTGGATGAGAAAAACAGTTTTCTGTCCTCTGTCTCAACAGCAGACCCGGGCTGGACCCCGCTGGGGAAAGAGCTTCTTGACCCCGGGACCGCGGATAGAGTTACAGGATCTGCCACCCACATCTGCCACCTCGGCCTCCCCAAAAGGTGCGTCTTTGTGTGAGGAAGAGGGGGAAGGGCCCCAAATGCCTCACGCTACCCCCCTTGGGGTGAGAGAGCAGGGAGGCGAGCCCAATATATTATTACGAGACATGTGATCCTGTTCTCAGCTCCCGTGCCTGGACGGCTCTGCACAGCCCGTCCCCAGCGGGGCTGCCCACTATTCCCTTGCGCCCTCTCTCCCCAGGAACCCAAGCTCGTACCCGTACCAGCCTGTTCTCCGTACCCCCTGAGCACCTTCAGAACACACGGCCTTTGCCTCTCCTCTGCTTCCTGTCTGTCCTGTCTCTCAACCTTGCCTCTGATCCCCCATTCACGCCTCAGGACCTGGCGCAGGGGGGGACCCAGGACGCCTTCTGAACCCCAGTCGCTCCGTCCTCCACCTCCTCCCCCAGCTCTGTGCCACCAACATGTCCGCATCTGTCTCTTTTGTGCTTTGTTCAAACTCCATGTCAGGTTTTCTTCTGCCCGGCACCCTTCTGAAAACTTGAATTTGTGGCTACAGACCTGAATGGATGAAGTCGTATCCAGAAGCATCACACTGTTTATACAGTAGCTACCCTCGCCCGGCCTCGGAGCCTCTGGCTGCCCTGACCTTGCTCTCGTATGTGCTCAGGAAGTCATTCTGGTGTGCTCACATGAATGCACAGTCCTCCTCCGGCACCGGCTCGTGGTCGTGCTGTGGCCTCTGCGCCCCCCCCCCCCCCCCCGCTCCATCCACCTTCCCAGGGCAGGTCTCTGAATACCCCAGCCCCCGGCGGCCACCCAACCCTGTCCCACACCCTCCCCCCACCTTCCACCCTTACCCTTCGTGTCTCACCGCCCGGGGTCCCTGCTCTTTCTCTGATGCCAAGCCCTCTCCAGCTTCAATCAACCAAGGCGTCCCCATTTGCTGTTCCCTCAGTCTTTTCCTAATTCGCACTCAGCCTGCAGGCGGCTGCTTGGGCATTACCTGCCCCAGAAGCCTTCCCTGACCCCCAGTGTCAGCAGAGCCCCCTGGTGACACATTCACAGGGCCCGGCAGCTGCTGCTGCTGGCGCGAAGACAATCATTGCTAGTCACGACTCGTGCAAGAGTTCCATCAACTTTCTCTAGATGCTACCTGTTATTTATTTATTTATTTATTTATTTATTTATTTTTGAGTTAGCTAGTTAAGGCTTGTGTCATCCCCAAGGCTGAGCAGAGACATCAGCCCGTGGCTGAGCTCGCTTTCAGCATTCAGTTCTTAGAAGGACAGAAAAAAACCTCCTGTTGGTGCCCGACACCCGGCTAGCACATCCTGTCTGCTGTGCGACTACCTCAGGAGTCTCCTTGTTTCCTTGGCTTAATCATAAGTGAGCTGAAGGTGAGGGTCTTTGTCTTCCTCCTCATGCCTCAGAAAGCCTCCAGTGCAAGTCTGGTCCGTGTGAACACGCCCCGTTCCTTTTTCTAAAACTCACGCCCCCAGCACAGCACGGGACAGGCATAGTGAGCTGCTAACAACACGTTCGGTGGCACAACTCGAAACCCCGTTTGGAGGGGCAGCTTTCCGTAACTGAAATAACTTTGTGTTTGTTTTTGTTTTGTCTCTGTGTTTAATTTTTTTTATGCCTTTTATTTATTTTTGAGAGACAGAGAGAGACAGTGTGAGCAGGGGAGGGTCAGAGAGAGAGGGACACACAGAATTGGAAGCAGGCTCCAGGCTCTGAGCTGTCAGCACAGAGCCCAATGCGGAGCTCGAACCCACAAACCACGAGATCATGACCTGAGCCAAAGCTGGACACTCAACCAACTGAGCCACCCAGGCGCCCCGAAAGAACTTTTGAAAAGTCCTGGGTTCAAATGTGAGTCCAACCACTGAAGAGGTGAGTGATCTTGGGTAAGCACCCTCGCCTCCGACTCCTCATTTATCAAATAGAAACTCAAAACACCTAATCATAGGGTCAGTAGAATGTAGTTACATGATTAGGTACTTATAACTGACATGTGAGAATGCATGAAGTATGATCTCATTGTGGAAAATGAAAACCTTCTGCGTGTGCAAAAGCGTGGGAAAAAGTCTGACGGGACTTGTCCCGCACTGATGGAGGGTTTGTGTTTGGAGAGGGTGGTAAAGTCTTTTTCTCCTTTGCTATGTATATTTTCCTGCTTGAATTTTTTAATAAGATATTTCCATGTTCTCTTTTTTTGTAATTTTTTTAAAATTTAGTTTTGAGAGAGAGAGAGAGATAGCACTAGCAGGGGAGGGTCAGAGAGAGAGAGAGAGAGACACACAGAATCCGAAGCAGGCTCCAGGCTCTGAGCTGTCAGCACAGAGCCTGACGCGGGGCTCGAACCCATGAACCGTGAGATCATGACCTGAGCCGAAGTTGGACCCTTAACCGACTGAGCCGCCCAGACGCCCCGAACATTGATGTTTTCATATCTAGACAACCTAGCCGCCTGCATGCAAGGGCCGGTGCAGAGCTGCGTGGCGAGGCTGCTTCCCTGCCGGGCCGTGCGCACGCCTGTTTGCCATGCTCCCCACCACCCCCTGTTGTCTCCGAGATCCGAGGCCCAGGGTCTGTTGCCATCTGTCGTTTTCCTCACCGTAGCTTTTCTTAGACTAGAACTAAAAGAAAAGCCAAGGACTTCTTATTTATACCCAGGCCTTTATCCAGGCGGCAGACCTGTCACACGGCAATATGAACGTGCTAAATCACTTCACTGCGTTTACTCTCAAAAATGGTTAAGATGGGGGCACCTGGGCGGCTCAGTAGGTTTAGCGTCTGACTCTCAATTTATGCTCAGGTCGTGATCTCACAGTATGTGAATTAGACCCCTCCATCAGGCTTCATGATGACAGTGTAGAGCCCGCTTGGAACTCTCTCTCCCTGCCTCTCTGCCCCTCCCTGGCGCGCTCTCTCTCTCTCTTTCTCTCAGATAATTTATTTTTGAGAGAGGGAGACAGCGAGCTAGGAGGGACACAAAGAGAGGGAGACACAGAATTCAAAGCAGGCTCCAGCTGAGCACCCAGATGTCACTCAAAATAAATAAACTTTAAAACTGTGGTTCAGGGGCGCCTGGGTGGCTCAGTGGGTTAGGCGTCCAACTTTGACTCAGGTCATGATCTCACAGTTCATGAGTTCAAGCTCTGCTTCGGGCTCTGTGCTGACAGCTCAGAGCCTGGAGCCTGCTTCGGATTCTGTGTCTCCTTTTCTCTCTCTCTGCCCCTCCCCTGCTCATGCTCTGTCTCTGTCTCAAAAATAAATAAAATAAAATAAAAGTGGTTCAGATGGTACATTTTATGTTGTATATATTTTACCACAGTTTAAAAAGAAAATATGGCGGGTTCTATACCTGCAGGGAGATGAGTAAATGGTTCTCAGTACCAAGGAAAGTTCCAGAACCAATTATCATCAGCCCAGCGTGGCCCCTGGGCCGGCTCTGCGGGCTGTGGGCTGGAAAGGCCGATCTGCTTCTCTTACAGACCTTGCCTGTGCGGCCCCTCAAGTGTGTAACTCCGAAGGCAATGGCTTCCAGTTCTCTCCTGCCTCCCTGATTCCTGAAACGTTTCTGTCCCTCACTTGCTGTGTGACCGTGGACAAACAACTTCCCCTCTCTGGGCCTCTACTTCCCCATCTGTTAAATGAGAAGCTTGAAGTGGATCGTCTCAGAGGCTCCTCAGCCCTTAGAATCTCCCACCTGGTTTGTCCTTGAGCAAGTCTTCTGTCAGAGCGAGGTGAGGTGGGCTCGGCTGGGGGGCAGGGAGCAGAGGCTCCCCTTCGTGGTGGGGCCGTGTGGGCTGTAGTGGGAGGTTCCCTTTTCTTTCTTTCTTTCTTCTCGTAGCCAGAAAGTTATTTTAAACCCTAAGTGGGGAGCTGCTAAAAGCCACATGCCTCAGATCTCACGTGCTACAACCTCTTCTGGGGAGAGAGTGGAGCAGAATTCGTAATAATTCTTAATGTGCTCTCCTCCCTTCCCTTCCCCCCCCCCCCGAGGGAGGGGCAGCTCATTCCATTCATCCTTTGCTCTGCTGAGTCACAAAACTGAAAAACACTGGTCTTCTGGCCTCTGGCAACCGCCGGGGCTGCAGTCTGAAAATCAGTACCCCTCAAGCTTGCACACTCAAACTTGCGCCCTCAGACTGGCACGTGGCTCCAAGAACTCTTATTAAGATGCAGAGTCTGGGGGCGCCTGGGGGGCTCGGTCGGTTGAGCATCCGACTTTGGCTCAGGTCATGATCTTGCGGTTTGCGGGTTCGAGCCCCGCATCGGGCTCTGTGCTGACAGCTCAGAGCCTGGAGGCTGATTTCGATTCTGTGTCTTCTCTTTTCTCTGTCTTCCCCACTTGTGCTCTGCCTCTGTCTCAAAAAAAATAAGCTATGAAAAAAAATTAAAAATAAAAAAAAGATGGAGCTTCCGGCCCAGTAGGTCTCGGGTGGGGCTGAGCGTGCACTGCTCTACCAGTCTCACCTATGACCTTGAAGGACAGCGCCCAGGATGCTGTTAGCTCAGAAAATCCAGCTAGAAAGTCACCCCAAGATCACTCACTTGCTCCTTCTCATTTTGAATTTGCCCTGCTCCCCCATCAAAATTTTTTTCATGTTTATTTTGAGACAGAGAGACAGAGTGTGAGCAGGGGAGGGACAGAGAGAGAGGGAAAGAGAGAATCCTACGCAGGCTCTGTGCTGCCATCGTGAAGCCTGATGCAAGGCTTGAAGCCACAAACTGTGAGATCATGATGTGAGCGAGAATCAAGAGTAGGACACTTAACTAAATCAGTCACCTGCGCGCCCCAGTAGTCCCAGTATAGCTATGCTTTGTTGACCAGTTCCTGCGTCCTTGGCACTGAGCAGACCTCTTTAGGTAGATTTTGCTTAATTCAATCTCTCCAGTAAGCCCAGCTATGAGGACACAATTTTATAGCTGAGGAAACTGAAGCACAGAGAGGTTGAGCGTTTTACTCTTTGTTACACAGCAAAGGAGGGCCAGAATTGGTTTTCCTTGGCCCTGGGGTTCTGGCCCTCTTTCAGAATTGAATTCCTCTGTAGACTTGTCCCCCACTCCTTCTGTTTTTGTTATAGCCAAGGCAGCATAGAATGTTCTGAACCTTGCTTTTCCCCCTTCCCAATTTATCTTGGAGAGAGCTCAACCGCAGAACACGGAGAGCTGCCTTTTTCTTTTGACCAACAGCGTAGAATTAATTTCTGTGCAAGTATGGACCTTACTGGTTGAGCGAGGAACCACTTGGGGGGCTGGGAGAAGGATGGGTCCTTTCAGTTCTCTGACCACAAACTGGGGCCACGATCTGCAGGTCAGCAGCTACGTCATTTCACACAAGTGTGAGGGTATTTGTAGGATAAACTTTTGGGCCTGGGTTGGGTGTGTCAAAGGCCGTGTTCCTTTAAGTTTGGGTAGGTGATGTCAATATCGGTTTTTTCCCCAAACTACCTACAGCAAATAGCTGTCACCCCAGAGTCTCACCTACACCGTTTTATAAACCTTTGCCTTTTCTGCTGCTGATTTTGAGCTGGCTGTGGGAAGCAGAGTTGGACAAGGCTGCCCTTCTCTGTCTGATGGTCGAAAACACCAGCTGAGGGGTGTGGCTTTGAGATCATTTTCCATACCCAGTGGCTCTGTTCTGGCGTTCAGGTCAGCCTGCTTCTCCGTAGAGCAGTTTGTCATTGGGGATTTAATGGCTTAAAAATAAAGGGGATCAGATTGCACTCAGGAGCCCAGTCGGGAGCTTGGAGCCCTTTACCCCAACCCCCAGGGACCACAGCGAAGAGACTGGAAGAAGCCACAAAAGAATAATGAAGGTTGGCTTCTCAGCACCCTGAAAGGCAGAGCGACCCTGGCACAAAAGCGTCTAAAAGCCGAAGATGAGGGTTCAGCCTGGGCTCCGCCACCAGCCCTCGCTCTAAATGACCTCCCCTTGCTGCGGAGTGGTGGCAAGCCCACAGACTCGGGAGCCCCGAGACCCGGGGCCACATTCTGCTCCCTCGGTATTTGAGCTCTGCTGTCCTAGGCTAGTGATTTAAACTTCTGTACCCCAGTGTTCCCATCTGCAAAATTGGGATAATGATAGATAGTGTGGTCGTGAGAATCAACTGCCTTGACACACCCAACGATTTTGTAACAACATCGGGCACAAAGAAAGTACGCAGTAAATATCAGCTGTTATTTCATTTATTCGTATTTACGTACTTACTTGATTGTGGTTTGTTGAAAATGTCAGCTCCAGGGGGGCAGAGACCTCAACTCCTTATTCCCGGAGGCGTCTGCCGCCCCAGCACCGTGCCTGCACATAGTAGGTCCTCTGCAGATCGTCACTGGAGAAATGAATAAATGGACAGTTTACTTCCCCTCCTTGAGCCTCGATTTTCTTCTTTGTAAATGAGAGACTTTTATTCTGTTCTCTGTGCTCATCTACGTTTTCCTAATCTGTGGTGATCATGTATCATTGCTTTTTGCAATTGGAAGAAAAAAATATTATTTAAAAAAAATTTTTAATGTGTATTTATTTTTGAGAGACAGAGAGAGACAGAGTGCCAGTGGGGGAGGGGCAAAGAGCAAGGGGGACACAGAATCTGAAGCAGGCTCCAGGCTGTGAGCTGTCAGCACAGAGCCCGATATGGGGCTTGAACTCAGGAACCATGAGACCATGACCTGAGCTGAAGTCAAATGCTCAACTGATTGAGCCACCCAGGTGCCTCCATAAGAAAAAAATTATTTAAAAATGGATAAGCCCTTACCCATAATTGCTGAAACTTGGAAGCGACCAAGATGTCCTTTGGTGAGTGAGTGGATAGACAAATTCGGGTCCATCCAGACAATGGAATATTATTCAACGCTAATAAGAAATAAGCTATTAAATCAGGAAAAGACATGGTGGAATCTTAAAAGCCAGTCTGAAAAGTCTACCTATGATATGATTCCAACTGTATGACATCCTGGAAAAGCCACAATCATGGTGGCCTTGGAGCGATCAGTGGTGGCCAAGGATTTGAGGAGAGAGATGGAAAGGATCGTCAGGCAAAGCACAGGATTTGGGGGGCAGTGACCATCCTGTATGATGCCGCAGTGGTAAAATATGTATTATGACGCATTTGTCCAAACTCGTAGACTATCCAACACAGAATGAGCCCTACTGTAAACTGTGGGATTAGTTAATAATGATGTACCAATATGGCTGTAACGTTGGCTGTCGGCGTTAGCAGATGGGCACGCTAACGCAAGATGTTAGTAACCGGGGGGACTTAGCCGGGAGGTGAGAGGGTGTAGCGGAACTCTCCGTACTTTCCCCTCAATTTTTCTGTAAACCTAAAATGACCCCCAAAAAAGTCTATTAATTAGAGGAACCTGGGTGACCCTGTTGGTTGAGTGTCCAACTTGTTTTTTAAAGTTTATTTATTTTTGAAAGAGAGAGAGACAGAAAGAGAGAGAGAGAGCAGGGGAGAAGCAGAGACAAAGGGACACACAGAATCTGAAGCAGGCTCCAGGCTTGGAGCTGTCAGTACAGAGCCCCACTCGGGGTTCCAACCCACAAACAGTGAGATCATGACCTGGGCCGAAGTCGAATACTTGACTGCCTAAGCCACCCGGGCGCCCCTGAGAGTCTGACTCTTGATTTCAACTTGGGTCATGATCTCACGGTTCATGAGTTCGAACCCCACATGGGACTCTTCCAGCAAACTCGGATCTCTTTGAGGTTCCAAAGAGCACACTTCTGAAGCCATTGGATGTGCTTGGGAATGCGGATACGTTCTCTGGTCACCACCTCCTTGGTGGCAGAATGGCCTTCTTGTGACCATCCTTCTTTGCGGGAGCCATTCTGCCTGGCTCAGGCTGGAAGGGATGAACAGAGTGGAATGTTGATCAGCTGGCTTGGAAATCACACGCATGCACACACGCATGCACACGCATTGTACACAGGCAGGTATAGTGTCCAATCCATTCTTTCTGTACGTGCTTCGAGTTTTAGGAAATGTGCTCAAGAAGTAACAAAGTGTTTAGACCATAGTGATGGTGTTGTGCAGCTCGGAGATGTCCCAGATGAGAAGAGAGAGGCCTGGAGAGAGGAAGTGACCTGTCCAAGGTCACATCATGAGAGGGGAAAGAGCTGAAATCTACCCCAGGTCTGCTCACCACCACCATGTGGGCTCTGTTTCAGGTACATCCTGTGTAATATGGGATTGTAAGAGGGCCTACCTCCCCGATTGCGGTCAGGTATAAGTGAAATTATATGCAAGTGCTTCGGAGAAAGCCTGGTACATAGTACATGCTCAGTTAAAGTCAGCCATTATTAGTGTTCATTTATAGTGAGGAGGAGGAGGTTGAGGAGGAATTCTTTCTGCTCAAATTGTCGGGGTAGAGTGCCTGCATCATTTCACATCCCCACCTTAAGGTGTAAAGGTATATTTTGTATTTATTTTTTTCTCACTTTCTATAAGCTTTGAGGTGGAGGGCAGGAAGGAAGTTATTATCTGAAATCAACTTGAGCAAGGCCCACAGACCAGTGTAGGCTTTCTTCCCATACAGTGTGTCTCTGTGACACACTGTCACATAGAGGCCATGTGTCCCATGACCAGAGACCTCCACAGCTGTGATCTTCACTCAAGAAACTCTTATCAGACTGGTATTGAAGCCAGAGGCCCCTTGGGTGTCATCTTGTCCAGGCTTTGCAAACTCAAACAACGGAGCCTTGGCAGGAAAGGGTCAGGCCTGGAGGGGACCTGCAGTGACCCGGGGCCGTGCGGGCTCCAGGCGGTGGTGACCACTAAGGAGCAGAGCCCCAAGTGGCCAGACACTCAATTTTAAATCTTGCATGGGACAGACAAGACATGTCTGGGGGCCAGATACGGTTCCCGGGCACCTTCTGAAGTCCAGCCTCTCTCTGGGAAGGAGGGAGGGACTGAGGCCCATGGAGTTGGAATAGCTTGTCCAAGTTCCCCCAAAGCTAACCCTAGAACCCCATTTCTCTCAATCCACTTCCACCGCTGTTCTGTTCTGGGGCCAAAGGTGTTGCTTAGAGTCTGTGATGGTTTCTCTTAGCGTCACAGAGGCGGGCCCCAGACTCCTAATGTGCAGGAGTAAGCTGGGGGGGCCCGCACTCCTGGGGGTGCAACTCAAGCCCCACCCTTCCCATCGCAAAATGAGACCTCCTCTCTGGACCTCAGTGAAGAGGCAGAGACGTCTCTTTCCTTAAAAATTTTTTTAAATTGTGGCAAAATACACCTACTATAAAGTTTACCATAGTAGCCATTTTTAAAGCCTTAATTGATGAATTTTTAATGTTTATTTATTTACTTTGAGAGAGAGAGAGAGAGAGAGAGACTATGTGCCCGCAAGTGCATGAGCAATAGAAGGGCAGAGAGAGGGAGAGAGAGAATCCCAAGCAGGCTCCATGCTGAACACGGGGCTTGAACCCACGAACCAGGAGATCATGGCCTGAGCCGCAAACCAAAAGTCAAACCCTGAACTGACTAAGCCACCCAGGGCCTCCATTGTAACTATATCTAATCATCTGGTTGAGTGGGATTCAGGGCTCACGGAGTCGTGCAGACACCCCCACCACCCACCTCCGGAACTCTTTTCATCTGGCAGAACTGGAACTCTGTCCCCGTAAAGCAGTAACTCCCCGGCCCCCACTCTGCCTGGCCCTTGGTCCCTGGTGCCCCCTCTCTGCCTGGTCCCCGGTGCCCCCTCTCTGCCTGGCCCCCGGTGCCCCCTCTCTGCCTGGCCCCCGGTGCCCCCTCTCTGCCTGGCCCCCAGAGCCCCCTCTCTGCCTGGCCCTTGGCCCCTGGTGCCCTTGCGTCTCTATGAACTTAGCTTTTCCGGGGACCTCACAGAAGCGGAGTCAGTGTTTGTCCTTCTGTGACAGGCTTGTTCCGCTTGACGTAAAATCCTCAAGACTCGTCCGTGCTGCAGCCTGTGTCAGAATCCCCTTCCCCTTTAAGGCAGGATAATATTCTGTTGTCTGAATAGCCCACATTTTGCTCATCAATTTATCCATCGATGGACCCTTGGGTCGCTTCCACCTTTCGGCTACTGTGAATAATGCTATGAACACGGGTGTATAAATATGTGTTTAAGTCCCTGCCTTAAATTCTTTGGGGTACATACCCAGAAGAGGAATTGCTGGGTCATATGGTAATTCTATTTTTAATTTTTTGAGGAACTACCATACTGTATTCCAGTGGCTGCATCATTTTACATCCCCACCCACAAAGCACCCAAGCGTTCCAGTTTCTCCAAGTCCTCACCGACACTTGTTATTTTCTGTTATTTTGGTAGCGGCCATCCCAATGGGTGGGGCTCGGTTTGTGTCTGGAAGGCTGGTTAGGTGACCAGATTCCGGCTCAAGCAGTGTCGTAAGAACACATGCATTGGTTTTGTTGTTTGGAGTTAGTGGGCCTGTTAAAGTTTATTAACAATCACTAGGCTCTCTAAGAATCTTCATTTCCATAAAACATAAGTGCTTTTGTGAGTTAAAGCTATAAAGTAGTGGGGCGTTTGGGTGGTACAGTCTGTTAAGTGTCGGCTTCGGCTCAGGTCATGATCTTGAGGTTCGTGGGTTCGCGTCAGGCTCTGTGCTTCCGATTCTGTGTCTCCCTCTCTCTGACCCTCCCCTGATCGCGCTGTCTCTCAAAAATAAATTTAAAAAAAAATTTTTTTTAAACCTGTAATGTAGTTAGTACAGTGCCTAGCAGACAGCAAGTGCTCAATAAATGTGACCTAGAGGCAGAGGGAAGGGGAGTGGATGAAATAGTTGAAGGGGGTCCAAAGGTATAAACTTCCAGATAGAAAATACAAAAAAGTCATGGAGATGTGACATGCAGCATGGTCAGTATAGTTGAGGACGCTGTGTTACATATTTGAAAGTTGCTAGGAGGATAGATCTTAAAAGTTCCGATTGGAAGAAAAAAACAGGTCTCTATGTGTGATGATGGATGTTAACTTGTGGTGGTGGTTATTTTGTAACATTTACAAATATCAAATCATTATATTGTTTGCCTTGTATCCCAGAAACGAATACAATGCTGTATGTGAAGGAGACCTCAGTGAAAAAGAAAACAAAAAAGACTTCAGCTGCCTACATCAAGAAAGATAACCCCAAAGAGGGGTTTTGGAGGTTTGATGGTGATTTGCAGCCAGGGAAGCTGGGGACCCCCCTTCCCCCACCCAGGGTTCCATGGAGGCTGTCCCTGCTGCGTGGCTAGTTTGGGCCAGCCGCATTCTGGGATCCTGTCTGCCACCTCCCAGCATCAGGAGTGAGGAAGAGGAGCCAGCCCTGGCCCAGGGGAGCTGTCCCCCTGGACCCAGCTGATAAACCCCTCGCCCCCCGCCCCCCCCCCATCCGCCAGACCTGGCCTGTGTTCTCTGCCGTCCTATCTAGCTTGCAGGCAGATTCACTCCTGGAGGACTTCTCTGCTCTGTCTGTTTTCTCTCCCCCTCTGTCTCTGACTCTGTCTCCGTCTCTGTCTCTCTCTCACCCCCAATTCCTGTTGCTGTTGGGGGCAGGGGAGATGCAAATTTGTCGGCTCCCAGTGAGTGTGAACTTGAGAAAGCCAGGTCTGCCCTGAGAGTGAGGAAGGCGTGGACGCTGCGGGGGTTTGTGGGGAATCAGGCTGAGCAGATTCACCCTGGAAGGACACCCAGAGTCCGGCTGAGGAGGCACTGGGATGTGAGCCTTGGTTTTGAAGGAGATCTGAGGTTTGTTTTTGTTTTTTTTTTTAATATTTATTTATTTTTGAGGAGGGGAGGCAAAAGCAGAGAGAAAAGGAGACACAGCATCTGAAGCGGGCTCCAAGCTCTGAGCCCAGGGCCTGACGCGGGGCTGAAACCCTTGAACCCCGAGGTAATAACCTGAGCCAAAGTTGGATGTTTAACCGACTGAGCCACCCAGGCGCCCCGAAGGAAATCAGACCCAGCTTAAGGCCCAGCTCTGCTGTGAACCTCAGAGCCCTGGACTTAGGACTGAGTCCACATTTTTTGCAGTGGCCAGCAAGGCCCTGCCCCACACCTCTGATCTCCTCCCTCCCTCCCCTCCCCCTGCTCTGCTCTGCTCCTGCCATACTGGCCTTTCCTTTCTGTTCTGCCAGCAACAAACCTGTTCCTACCACAGGGCCTTTGCATTCGCTGCCCTTTGGTCTGGAACTCTCTTCTGCCTGCTCTGGACATGGCTGGCTGCATCTCAGCTACAGGCCTTGCCGCTCTGTCACTCCTCCGGGACCCTTCTCTGACTGTCCTAGACTAGTCCCACCAGTTCCTTTGTTTATTGCACCCAGAGCTTTTAGTATTCTCTGAAATGATCTCTTCTGTTACATTATTTTCTAATTTTCCTGGTCCCCCGTAATGTGAATCTGCTGATTGAACAGATAGACCTGCTGTTTGGCCTCTGATGAGCTATTTCATTACCTGGGGCCTCGGTTTTGTGGAAAAATGACAAAAAGCCCAGTTTTCTCTAACCCTTGCTCAGCACTGGTTGTGACGACCTAAGAAAATTGGGGGAATGTTTTGAAAAGCACCAATGAGAAGTCAGTTGCTGAGAGTAGAGAGAGAGAATGGTCTAGGGGAGAATCTGCTCATTTAACACATCGAATTTGCTTTGCAAAGTGTTCGTCCTCACTGCCCACCCCCAAGCAGTCTCCCCTTCTTACCCTTGGGGAAGCAACAACTTCTTAAGGAGATAAGAATAGTGATTTTATTTACTCTCATCTGCACCTGTGAGTGGGCTGGTTCTCTGTTTGCTGCACTCCAGCCAAATCTTGAAAACTGGGGCTCTGGCAGGAACTTGCTGTGTGACCTTGGGGACACCTCCTCCCCTCTCTGGGCCCTATCTTTTCCATCCCTTGAATGGCAGAATGGAACTGTTTGAAGCTTGGGCTCTCCCTGCGCTGATAATTTAGGATAAGACAGACTCGCCAGGAGGGAGAAGAAACCACGCTGACCCAGAGTGCCCCTGGGATGGGCCTTGTCCAACATGTCCATTAGTAACACTGATCCTCTCTGGTCCCCCTCTTGAAACACTTTCCGGTCCATTATCTGGGATGGAGGTGAGGCAGCAGGGCTGCTGTCCTGATTCCACTTTGGCAGAAATAAAGGAGGAGAGAAACAAGGCCCTCCCTGCCTATCCAGACTCAATTCCTACCATTCCCCACCCTGGTTGTGCCTGAGGGCCTTTGCACATGCCACTCATTCTTCAGCCTGGAATATTCTTTCCTCAGCTACCTTCACTTCACTAGCTCGGAACTTACATGCCTGCAGGAGGCCTTCCCAGATCACCTTGTTTAAAGCAACAGCCTTCCCACACCTGTGACTCAACGTCCGTATTCTGTTTTATTTTTCTTCGTGTAATTTCTCAACCCTTGACTTTAGAATGATGTGTCTATTTTTTAATTGTCTGTCTCCTCTCCTAGAATGTGAGCTGCGTGAGATGGTGATTTCTGTCTGTCTCGCTCAGGGCCGTCTTCCCCATCCCCAGCTGAGGCCCGGAACAATGCGGACATTTACTAAGTAACTGTCGAATTGAATTAATCTCCCGGGGCCGCAGAGGTGAAAGTGACCTTGACAGATAAATTTCATCTGTTCCCCCTGCCACCCAGCCGGACTCAGTGGCCTGTGTGGGTGTCTATTCTGTGAGGATCTCTCGGCCGACATCGAGATTCTTGATATCTTTAAAAACATAAAGTGGTTTTAATCATGACCGAGATCTGCACACGTTCTCTGCTGGCCCCATTTTGCTTTCTCGCAGACGCTGACAAAAACAGGAAAAAGACAAGATATTTAGGTTGCGTGTTGCAGATGAATGATAGGAGCAAACTGCTAAAGAGAGAGGTTTGATTCTTTTCTCGCGTGAGACTGGGGGGTTCTGTACCCCATTCCGTAGGACTGATGAGAACGTGCGTGGTAATGTTATTAATGTGTTACTAACGCGAAGATCTTCACGAGGGTCACGTTAGGTGCAAGGCCCTGTGCGCAGGTCCGTCTGCACTTTGCTACTAAGTCTCAGAGCAGCCCTGAGAGCTGAGTACCACTGTGACGATCCTCCTTCGCAGGTGGGGAAACCGAGGCTCCGTAACCCACAGCGCAGGGGCTGATGCCGACGCTAGTGACATCTGAAAACCCCCCTCAGGAGGTGAAAGGTTCAGAGCTGGGGATCTGGAATCGGACTGCCTCTCCCTGCCAAGGGCTGTATGACCTTGGGTGAGTTAAGTGGCTGCCCCGTACCTCAATCTCCTCATCCGGAAGACGGGGTGCTGCTGCTGCTGCCCGTGTCGGTGAAAATTCACCCTGACGTGAATAGAGACAGGCGCGAGGTAAGAACGTTCTCAGTAGTTGTTAGTTATTTTTACCATCATTTCCTTGTGCACTTTTTCTCTCTTTGTCACAGGTTATGCACGCGCACGCAAATACCTGGTGGGCTTCCTGGAGGAGGAGTGCTGCCTGTCAGCCCAGCAGC
Source organism: Mungos mungo (assembly GCA_004023785.1). Taxonomy (NCBI): domain Eukaryota; kingdom Metazoa; phylum Chordata; class Mammalia; order Carnivora; family Herpestidae; genus Mungos; species Mungos mungo. The sequence goes on along the minus strand of PISW01007050.1, from coordinate 11,860 downwards.
TGGCGGAGCTCCAGACTGGAGTCAGGCATAGCTCTCCTCTGGCAGGAAGTCTCCCGCTGAGAGGGGAGCGCCAGCCTCCTGCAGCCTTTCCCACCCCACCCCCACCCCCCACAGTCACGCCAGTCCCACACGCAGGTCATGTGCCTGGCCCTCTGCGGGCGTGTGACTCAGCGTGGCAGCTGGACCAGATGGTGGGAGAGCTGGCGAGGAGAACTGGCGGGGGCTGCTCAGGGCACCTGCCCAACTGCAAAGGTCAGGGTGTTGGGTTTCTGCCTCGCGTGGCGCCCTGAGACACAGGCATGAGACCCCGCAGAGATGGGGCTGGGGGCCACCTCCTCCCTGCTGCCCACCAGGCTTCATGCTGTAGTTAGTCTTCCCGTGCCGCCTTCCCGCGGCAGTTTGGGAGGTGTTTTCCCACCGCTGCAGGTCCCAGGACAGCCGGTGTTATTTTGATCACATCCTTGACATGGGGCTCGTGGTGGCTGAATGTCTCGCGCTGTGGCTCTGCACCCACAGAACTGGGATCCAACTGGAGTTCACAGAGTTGAAGCCCAGAGTGCTGGCCACCGCGCTGCACAGGCTGTTCTCAGAACTGTATGCGGGCATGCGTGTGTGCGTGTGCATGTGTGTGTGTGCATCTGTGCACACATATTGTATGGTGGAGAGGCCCACCCTGGAACGTGCAGCTCAGCCTTTCTGATGGTCTGAATTGACCTGTGAGCATTTGAAGTACGTGGTAAGTCTTATGTAGGTATCCTTATGTTTTAAAATTTTAACTCATTTTTTGTTTAAAAACCTTTTTAATGTTTATTTCTTTTTGAGAGAGGAAGACAGACAGAAAATGACCAGGTAAGGGGCAGAGAGAGAGAAAAAGAGAGAGAGAGAGAGAGAGACACAGAATCTGAAGCAGGCTCCAGGCTCCAAGCTGTCAGCCCAGAGCCTGATGTGGGGCTCAAACTCACAAACTGTGAGATCATGATCTGAGCTGAAGTTGGACGCTTAACCAACGGAGCCACACGGGCGCCCCTTAATTCATTTTTTGGACAGGTGTTGTATTCACAGAGTTCAAAATCCACACTGGTACGGAAAGTCCCCCTCTCCCCACCGGATGCATCCGCTCAGCTCCCCCCTCCAGAGGCACTCGGCTCTCACTTCTCCTGCTGGGCTGCCCCGGGGCTTCTGGGGCTTCTGCAGGTCGCTGTGAACATAAATACCTCCCCCTCCCCGGCACTCCATACACTCCACTCACCGTTCTTGCTTTTTTGTTTCCTCTGTCCCAGAGATCATTCCACAGCAGTGCAGAGAGAGCGGCTCTGATACTTTTCAGGGCTGTGTCACGCTCCGTGGTAGAGAAGCACTAATTTGACACATCCCCCTATTGATGGACATTGAGGTTATGTCCACTGCTTGTAATGACCGACTATGGAACCAAGGATCATTCTGTATGTGCATCACTGGGTGGGTGCTTTGGGTGGGGGCAGGATGGAATGTAGCACCTTGCTACTCAACATGTTCCCAAACTAGCAGCTGGGCATCAGGTGGGGGCTTCCTTAGAACTGTAGCATCAAGGGGCTCAGTCGGTTAAGCGTCCAACTTCAGCTCAGGTCACGATCTCGCGGTTCGTGGGTTTGAGCCCCGTGTTGGGCTCTGTGCTGACAGCTAGCTCAGAGCCTGGAGCCTGTCTTCCGATTCTGTCTTTCTCTCTCTCTCTGACCCTCCTCTGCTCACGCTGTCTCGCTCTCAAAAATAAAAAATAAAACATTAAAAAAAAAAAAAAAGAACTGTAGCATCAAGTACCCCACCCCAGAGCTGCTGGATTGGGATCCGCGTTTTAAAAGCGTACCCAGGGGATTTGTATCACGCACATCAAAGTTTCAGAAGCGCTGATCTGGAAGATGGAGGCTCAGGAGTGGAATGCTGGGTCAGGAGAGAGGTGCATTAATAACTTTGACAGGGGCAGCCAAGTTCACATCTGCGGAGCTTGTCTCAATACATATTCTTACCTGTCATGCGAGTGCATTTGGAGAGAGTTTTTGAAAAAGAGTTCGTATCCAGGGCCACAAACTATGGGGAGGATTCAGTGGGGCTGGGGTGGGCCTGGAACCTACATTTCAGACACTCCCCGCTTAATTCTGAGCCAACGAGGGTTGAGAAAACTGGGCTACATACAGCCCTGCTCTTTGACTGCACGGGCCTCTGTAAAGGGCTCCTGGGCAGCCTGGCTCTGCGGTCATGGGGCCTCCGTCCAGGGGTAGTACCAGTGACTGCAGTGGGCTATGTTAGTGTATGTGACATCAAAGTAAAAGGGGAAATTAGAGGGGCGCCTGGGTGGCTCAGTCGGTTAATCATCTGACTTTTGATTTCGGCTCAGGGTGTGATCTCATGGTGCGTGGGATCGAGCCCCACCACGGGCTCTGCGCTGACAGCACGGAGCCTGCTTGCGACTCTCTCTTTCTGCCCCACCCCTTCTTGTTCTCTCTCTCTTCTCTCAAATAAATAAATAAACTTAAAAGAAAAATAAAAGAAAATTAGAAAAGGTGCAAACCAAGCAAAACACCTGTGGGTTAAAATTGGTCCCTGGTCCTTGAGTTTGTGACCTTTGGTGCCCTCATGATGCCTTTTTTTTTTTTAATGTTTATTTATTCTTGAGGGAGAAAGAGAGCAGTGGAGGGGCAGAGAGAGAGGGAGACGAGACAGAGGATCTGAAGCTGGCTCCACACTGACAGCACAGAGCCCAACACGGGGCTTGAACTCACCGAAGGTGAGATCATGACCTGAGCTGATGTCAGAGCCTTAACCGACTGAGCCCCCACCCGGGTGCCCCTGCATGATGCCTTTAAAAAAAAAATCTGTTTTAGTCAAATCTCATATTGCCCAGTAAGGAGTGAGGTATCTTTCCTTTGTGCGGTGTTGGGGATCTCAGGGATCAAGGCCCCCACCTTACAGAGGAGAAAACGGCCCAGGGCATAGAAGGGGCGGCCCAGGGTCCGGCAGGAAAGTTTAATCAGTAGTTATGGACTCCCAGACAACGTGCTCAGTGCCGGCGGATTTCAGCCTCCCCGATAAGGTCCAGGTCCTTGGGGGGTGGGAGGGGGGGAGGGGACAAGCACCGAGTCAGCAGGTAACGGCCAACGAGGGTACCATGTGCCACAGGGGTTCTTCCTGCTTCCAGAGTGGGTCCAGGACCAGGGACGGTTTCACAGAGGAGCTAAGGCTGTGAGAAACGTTGGTGGTTTTGGGTTTTGTGCATCTCGGAGAGGGATTCAAGGGTTTCCTGTCACAGCCAGATAGCAAGTGTTTTAGACTTTGCAGGACACACAGCCTCTGTCGCAACCTCACAGCTCTGCGGTTCCAGGGGCGAAAGGGGCCACAGAGAACAGGTAAACAAATGGGGGGGGGGAGGCTGTGTGCCAATAAAATACGGACACTTGAATCTGAATTTTATGTTGGTTTCATGTGTCATGAAATTGTCTTCTTTTGACTTTTCTCCCTCCCGCCACTTAAAAATGTAAAGACCATTCCTAGCTCACAAGCTGCACGAAAACAGGTGGTGGGCTGGATCTGGCTGCTGGGGGGACGTGGCCGACCCCTGATTTAGAAGATGAGGAGGAGTTTGCCAGGCAGATGGGAGAAGGCTGTTCCAGGCACTGAGGGTGACAGGTGCAGGGACAGGGAGGTGGCAGGGGAAAAAGGAGCCAGCAGAAAAGTTGGGATTGACATGCTGGGCTTCTGGCTTCCAAGGCTGTGCTGTCACCTGCCCAGGTTGGGGGGTGGGGGCGCTGGGCCCTCCTTTCCCAGCTCCTGCCCAGTATCGCCCAATTCTTCTGATGGTCCAAGAGAGGCTGCCCATGCACTCATCGCACACATGCACTTGAGTGCTTATTGTGGGGCAGAGCTGGTGCAGACACGGGAGGGTCCGTGGGGTCGAACGGGCCCAAGACACTGCTTCCAAACGGATGTGGGACGCACGTGAACAGAACAGATAGACTGCGCGGTGTGTGAGGCAGTGATAAACGCTGTGGAGAAACAGAAGGCCTGGCGGGGGTAGAGGAGTCGGGGTGGGGTATGAACTTTTAGATTAGGGTACCGGGAAGCCTCACTGAGATGGGGCATTTGGGCAAAGGTTGGAAAGATTCACAGAATGGGTTGTGGGGGTACCCTGTCCCCAGGAGAAGAGCAGTGTAGGCAGAGGGAGAAACAAATGCAAAGTCCCAAGTAAGGAGACTGCCTGGAATGTTCTAAAAACATGGAGGGGCCTGTGTGGCTGGAGCAGAGGGAGTGAGGGGGAGACTAGAAGGAACTAAGGACAGGGAGATAATGTGGACAGACCACGCAGGGCTTTGTGGGCCCTTGTGAGGACTTTTGCTCTGAGTGGGTGGGAGCTATGGGGGATTCGGAGCAGAGGAGGGAGACAGTCTGCCTTGGGACCTCACGGTATCCCTCTGGCTGCATGTGGAGAATGGACAGGAGGCGAGTGAGAGTGGAGGTGGGAAAGAGTCATGGGACTTTGGATGTTTGCATTTTGAAGGAAGAGCCATCGAATTTGCTGATGTAGGTTGTGGGGAGTGAGAAATTCAGATGGTACTGTGAAAACTTCCTATTTACCACTCTGGCCACCAAGGCAGATTTGAAACCGTCTCCCTGTGGGCCATGAGAACCTCTGGTAGCCTGCCGGTTTGCAGCCTCTTTCGAGCCGGGACTGTCTCCTGTGTTTAAACTTTTTCATTATGACTTTACCTTTTTTTGCTTCTCTGTCCTTTTTCCAAACTAGGCTGGAATCCACCCTGAATGAAGGGCGGTGACCACGCTTTTAATTTCTTGGTATCTCACAATGAAATGACTGAGTGTGGGGTGGGCGGTGACGGGCTTTCCCCTTTCCATGGTTAACCGTTCGATAGTAATTTGGGCAACGGCTACCTGCGGCATGAATGTTCTAAGAGAGTCGGGCCCTGCAAGTCCCAGCCCTGGCTCCCAGCCTTTCAGACTCTGTAGTCACGGCTCTTGGGAAAAGTTCCCCTTCCGCCTGCACGGATCTGTGATCTTTAAAAAGACAAACCATCCCCCCACCCCCCCTTTCAGGTCCAGTCCAGTCTGGCCAGATTTCTCAGAAGAGCACTGACCAACTCCTGACCAACTCCTCCGCCCCCGGGGTTCAGGCTCTGTCCCTGTCCCTCTGCAGCTGGTTTCCGCCGCCCGCCCGTGTCCCTCCCAAAGGTTCCCGGCCGCAAGTCTCCCCGAGGGTGTCACTGCACTCGGTTCTGGGGCTTTTGTTCCTATTCAACGAAAGGCTCTTGCTTCTGGAAACTCCGTTCCCTCTCGCTTCTGCAAAGCTGCTCTTCCCAGGGTCCCCTCCCCCTCAGCCCTCCTGCCCTTCCCTCACGTCTCCTTTCTCCCAAATAAATGCCCTAGGTCAGCTGATGGATGATAGTGATCGAAGTGATCTGAAACTGTTCTTTAGACGCAAACACGCTTCGGTTGTTCAATCACGGTGATAGATGGCACTTACTGAATATTTACCAAGTGTCCATTCTTGCTCCAAGCATTTTGCCTGTGGGTTAATTCTCCTAGTAACTGTTTGAGGTGGCTACGATCATTGTTCCCATTTTCCAGATGGGAAACTGAGGCACAGAGAGGTTGGGTAACTAGCCTGCGGTCATACAGCTTTGCAGTGGCAGAACCACAGTTTGAACCCAGGGTGTCTGGCTCCAGGGTTTCTAAACATGATCACACTCCACTACAGCTTTGAGGTACCTTCTCGCCACCCTCCTTTCACCAAATCATACAAATTCTATCCGTTTACCATTAATTCCTGCCCCCCTCCCCGCCACCGGGTCTCAAGTGGACCATGTGTTGGTCTCCATGCAGTATCTGGTGGTAGAAATCCTACTTCGTCTGGTTTTATTAAAATTTACAATGTGCAGACCCTCTGATCCAGCCATTTCCTTCTCCTGTTTAAAGAAATATTGTGTCCAAGGGGGCGAGCCCAGCAGTGCTTCTGATAATAAAAAAAATCAGAAGCAACCTAACTGTCCAACAATAGGGGAATGAAGGAGAAATTTTGTGTATTCCTAGGACAGAATACTAGGCAGCAGCTTAAAGAAGGCAGCAGATGCATAGGTATTGGCGAGGAAAGATCTATGATGTGTTACAGACGGGGAGAGAAGCAACTTGCAGAACAATGCATACGCTGTCTTTGCATTTCACACATGTTTATGTATTTATATTTGCATTTCACATCGCTCTATGTCTGACACTGTTCTAGGCACTGGGAGCACGGCAGTGAACAAAACAACCTCATTCCCTACCCCAGCTCAGCTAATGTCCTACCTAGGGGGAGGGCAAAGGGGGGGAATAAATGGTGTGTTGGGGTTGATAAGTACAATAAATATATAACGGGAGATGTTTTCACATTTTTTAAAAAGCACTGCCACAAGACAATTCTATGTTCTGTGGGTATTTATTTATGTATATAAAATCCCGGTAAAAGGTCTGCAAGGAAGCACCCCAAAATGCTGACAGCGTTGCTCTGGAGGAGGGGGATGGTGGATGCCGGATGGTTACCCCAGTGTTACCGTGTAATGGCAAGTTAATAGTCGTAAACCAGGGGCGCCTGGGTGGCTCAGTCGGTTAAGCATCCAACTTTGACTCAGGTCATGATTTCGAGGTTCATGGGCTCAAGCCCCGCGTCAGGCTCTGTGCTGACAGCTCAGATCCTGGAGCCTGTCTTCGGATTCTGTGTCTCCCTCTCTCTCCGACCCTCCCCTGCTCACGTTGTCTCTCTCTTTCTCAAAAATAAATAAAACATTAAAAAAATAGTAGTAAACCAGTGGGAACCCTCGCACGCTGCTGGAATTATAAAACGGCACGACCACTTTGGAAACTGTTGGCGATTTCCCATAACAACATGGGATGCAGCAGAACCCCCTTCCCAGGGGTTTGCTTGAGAAGAACGAACACCTATGTCTACACACAGAGCTGTCATCTGATGCTTATAGTGGCTTCACCCAGGGAGACACCAGCACGGGGCGACTTAGGAGGACCCATGTCTCCACACACTAGAGCACTACTCAGCACTGAAAGAGGCGCAAGGTGCTGGCGCATCGATGGATGGAGGAGGATTTTGCTGAGTGGAAGAAGCCAGTCACCAAAGAACACATACCACCTGATTCCAATTACGTGACAGGCAAAACTAATCTACGCGGATTGAAACAGGATTGTTGCGTGTGGGGGTTGTGCGTTGACTGGAAGGGACCCTGAGGGAATTTTCTGGCCTGATGGAAATGTTCCAGATCTTGATTGGAGGGGGGATACCCATGGCGGAGGCATTTGTCAAAATTCATTGAATCATACACTTCAGATGTGTGCATTTCACTGTACATAATATCCACCTTAATAATAACAATAATAACATAACCACGGGAGCTTGGAGAGGAGTACATTCTGACATGTTAGGAGTGTTTATTTCTAAATGGTGCAGGAAATATAGGTGATTTTCATTTTCTCCTATATGCTCATCTGGGTTTTTCCAAGGTTTCGGCGACGCATATGTTCCTTAGTGCTCCGGAAAAAAAACAGTTTAAAAAAATTACATGTCTCTGAATTTTATATAAAAAAGAACATATGCCTCTTTTGAGCAACTTTTATTTGTTTAGCCATTTTGAGGGTTTTTTGTTTGTTTTTTTTAAAGAAGGAAAGGAAGAGGGAAGAAGGCAAGAAAACGAATCCTGTCCTTTTCTTTTCTTTCTTTTCAACAAATATTAACTGGGAATCAGTGCTAGTGCTGAGTACTGTGGAAAATGACAATAATTCCAGGCAAGAGATTCTGCAGTCAAGAAGCTTACAGCTCTGCTGAGCTCGTGAGGAATCCTCAGTCTTTACAGGGCTTTTAAAAAAGGCCCCCTCCTTTATGAAGCCTTCCTTGATTTCTTCCTCAAATCTCTGTCTCTGCACACAGAACTCGCCTTACCTCCCCCAGGGCCAGAGCCCAGTTCTGTGCTTTGCCTGAGGTGAGTTCTGCTCTCAATTTTTTAGAAAGCCCCAAAGCAGGCCCTGGGGCGTGGGTAGGTCCCTAGCTTTTCACACTTTCACTCTGCACTGAACCCATCCCAGGTCGATGAGGAACCGAGAGGATGACCTCTCAGCCTTTGGGGGTGGGAGCAGATACTTCGGGGAGTCCCAGAGGCTTTGTTAGAAACTCCTGGCTCCCCTTGCAAAGGTCAGGCTGGCCATCTCTGGGCTGTCTTCTCCCCTTTTCTGGTTTTCTTGGCCTGGAGGGACACATGTGCATGGGTGGGGGCCGCAGACCTGGGGCAGGCAGAAGTGTCAGGGTCACATCCGGCTCCCCTCTTGCCCCTGTGGCCTGCCCCAAGCTTAGGTGCCCCAGCCTGGGGGCTGGGAGAGAGGGTGTTCGCCCCAGGGAAGGTTTGGCCCAGGAGCAATGGGGCCACTCACATTGTTTTCCGTCTCTAGCAACACAATAGAAGTTTCTGCTGAGACTCAGGGAGCGTCTACAAAGTGCCCTCCTTTGAGAGTGCGGCGCTGGGCCCCGGCATTGGGGCGGCTTTTTAATCTTTGAATCCAGGCCAAGGTGTGGAGGGGCAGGGCAAGAGCAGGGACCGGAGGGCTGTAGCCAGCCTTGGGTTTTGCTCAAGGGACAGGGATCCCCTCCATCATAAAGTGGCCAGGGAGACCCCTAGAAGCTTTCAGCCAGAGCCCTGTCCGAAGTCTTGCTGGAGAAGAAGTCAGGAGGCCCAGAAGGGATACTGTTCACACCACCAGCAAGTTCTTTCCTTTCTGCCTTGAACTTGTATCCCAGATTCAGGCTTTTTCCATCTGCAGTGCGCCAGTCAGGACCAAGCCATGTTCTTCTTCCCTCCCACCGTATACAGTAGCCTCTAGCTAGTCTGCCCGTGTCCTATAGTTTTGGCTCTCATGTCCTTGCTGTGTGACCCTGGGCAAGTTACTTCACCTCTCTGTGCCTCAGTTTCTTCCTCTATAAAATGGTAATGAGTACAGCGGCACCATACTCATTCTCACTGTTGTCAGGACTTAATGAAAAATAGGTCCCTGTATTTCGGATGGAAATATAGAAAGTTTTTATTTAATTTTAAAAGTAAGCTCTAAGCCCAATGTGGGTTTTGAATTTACCACGCCTAGATCAAGAGTCACGTGCTCTATGACTGACCCAGCCTGGTGACCTTGAAAATACAGAAAGTTGTTTTTTAAAAAATATTTATTTATTTTTGAGACAGACACAGAGCGTGTGCAGGGGAGGGGCAGGGGGCGAGGGAAATACAGAATCTGAAGCACAGAGCCAGATGCGGGGCTCGAACCCACAAACGGGAGATCATGAGTGGAGCCGAAGTCGGACCCTTAACTGACTGAGCCACCCAGGTACCCTGAAAATACAGAAAGTTTTTAGAACAGTGCCTGGCCCACAGTATGCATTACAAAAGGGTCAGATATGATCCTTTTTATTATTTAGGGCTGTTGTCTACCCAATCGTGTGACCGTTTAAGCACTGGAATCAAGTTATACCACACTTTTGTTTTCATTTCTCTGCTGGCTGCCCACCGAACTTGGCACGAGGTCTCCACATTACCTTTCTGACTTCTCCCACTCTGGGAGAAACATTAACAAGAAAAATTAAAAAAAAACAAAAAAACCCAAAGAGACTACAGATGCTGATACCATTCATCTAGTGAAGAAGCGGATATGGTCTTTGGGGAATGTGGAGACGATTAGTTCAAATTAGGACTTTTTAACTTTTTTTTAAATTGATGGTTAATTAACATACAGCATTATGTTAGTTTCAGGTGTACAATATGTGCACTAATTCTATACATTTCTCAGTGCTCATCCAGATAAGTGTACTCTCAATCCCCTTTAGTTCAACCATCCCTCAATCCTGGGACCTGTTTTTGAGGTGCCTGTGGGACTGCTTGGAAAGAGGTCCACTCTGCACCCTTACGTGGGCCTGGAGCCATCTGAGGAAGAAGGCCAGGCTAGAGCCGTTTCTGGAAGTTTCACCATTCATGTGATATATTCATTAGGATCATTTTTTCTGCGAGAAAATCAAGACCCAACTCAATGTGGTTTAAACAATGGTGGTCAGGATTGATTAATTCACTGGCTTCATAGAAACATCAAGGATCCAGATTCTTTCCACCTTTCCATCTGCCATGATGGCACAGTCTTTTCCTACAGTTCCTAAATGGCTGCCATGGCTCCAGACATTGAGACTTCATCCAACATCCACAGGTCAGAAAAATAGAGGTCACTTTCCTTTTTGTGTGTCCTATTTTAAAAGGGACGAACACTTGAAGCCCTCAGTGGACTTCCATCAAGTCTTATTGACTAAAAATGTGTCACACGCCTGTTCCCCATGACTGGCTAGGACTCTTTAAGATTTACTCATTGTAGGGGGCGGTGGTCTGGTGGGTTCAATTGGTAGAGGGTGCAACTCTTGATCTCCGGGTTGTGAGTTCGGGCCCCACAGTGGGTGTAGAGATTCCTTAAAAAATAAAAATCTTTGGAGGCACCTGGGTGACTCAGTGACTTAAGCGTCCGCGTCTTGATTTCAGCTCAGGTCATGATCTTACAGTTTGTGGGATCGAGCCCTGTGTTGGGCTCTGCGCTGACAGGATAAAGTCTGCTTGGGATTCTCCCTCTCCCTCTGCCCCTCCCCTTCTCTTGCTAGCGTTCACACACACTTTCTGTCTCAAAATAAAGAAACATTAAAAAATAAATAAAAATCTTAAAAAAAAAGATTTACCCATTGGGGATAGAAGGGGCTCACTCTCTGCAGAAGCATATGGCAGCCAAAGTTGGGGTTTTAAAAGAAAGAGGGGGAAATGGTTGTTGAGTTTGCAACCAATGGCATCTTCATTGGGTACAGAAGACAGAGTCTGAGAAAGCCATCAGAGAGAGAGACTAAGTGCAAGAGAATGAAGAGAATGGCTGGGGGTGGGGGGAGTCAGCAGGGCACCCTCAGCATTTACCAGCAAAACAGGTACTTTAAGAAGGAGGGAGAGAGACACCTGGGTGGCTCAGCCGGTTAAGCGTCTGACTTTGGCTCAGGTCATGAGTTCATAGCTCATGAGTTTGAGCCCCGTCTGGGGCACGGTGCTGACAGCTTGGAGCCTGGAGCCTGCTTCAGATTCTGTCTCTCTCTCTCTCTCTCAAAAATAAATAAAACATTAAAAATAAAGAAAGAGGGAGAAATTCAGTAGCTGAGTGCTACTGAAGAATTGAATACAACAAGGATGGAGAGACGGCTGCTAGATTTGGGCTTGGAGGTCTAAATTAGTGACCTTGAGGAGAGCAGTCTTGGTGCTGACGGAGGCCTCTGGAGTCCATGGCTGCACCCCGACTTTTGCTTCCCAACTCCATGCTTTATCTTTGCCTCCCTGGATTTTTTTTTAGAACAGCTTCCTCACCGCTCTCAGACTGGGGGAGGCCGTCTGCCAATCAGAGCAAACGAGAATGACCTCAGTGAGCAGTAGTGACCCACTGGGGCTACGGGAGCAAAGGAATGACTTGATCACGGCTGCCCTTTATGGAGTTCACCTGGAAGGGTAGCACAGTGGAGGCTTTTGCGGCTGGTGGCGGGAAGAGCCTCCCTTGTCCTCTGTGTTTGTCGGCCAGCGTCCATCCCCCTGTTTCTGCCTCTAGAGCCTCCGTGGACCTTCAGAAATACCCCCGCTTCACTTCAGTCCTCAAGGTTGAGGTAGAACCCACTGTCCTGTCCTCTAGTGGAAGACACCTGAGCCAAGCCTGCTGTTCAGAGTCAGTGGTTGGGCCTATGACCCAATCCTGGCCAATCACAGAGCTCTGCAAGATAGGCGGGCTTGGGGGGGGG